>MNCI01031251.1:533453-702519 GCA_015680685.1 Gnetum montanum
GGGGCCTTTCGTCCGCCTTGTGTCAAAGCCACAACTGCGTTTGGACCGGTGCACTTTGTAATCAATTCTTAATACAAAACAGTTTACATTTTGCTCTGATTTATTGCAGTTTTCTTCGTTTTTCAGTTTACGTTTACAGGCTCATTTACGTTATCGTGCTTATTTACGGTTTACATTTAACGTGCATTTTTTACGTATAACCCAACGTGTTGTAGCGGCAAACGTTGGGGAAGTCCTTGTTTGATCCGCGTGCGGACCATTCAAGGCACTCTGCCTTCGTCCGTTCCAGCTTGCCCTCAAGCGGAGGCAGGGTCGACTGTGCTTGTCCATAGATCTTTCGGTGCTCGTAACGTTCCAGCCTTGCACCGACGATTTCGGTCGGTACAAGACCAGGTTATGGCTGGAAAGGGCACTCGAATAACAAAGGGTGGCCTCGAGACACCGCTAGCTGTCGGTGAAGAACTTGCCCCCTGGGGTGAAGTAGTAGGCACTCGTAAAACAAAGGGTTTTTTAGGCTGTACCTTCCTTTCATTGTCCGTACTTACCACGTTGATTGTGTATTGTGTGTTATTTGCGTTTAACGGGTCTTTGTACACATGCAACACCTGGTTTTCAGGACGTGTATGACTACTACCGTCTAGTTTCAGAGAACCATCGTCAATCATGCGTTGAATGTCATCCTTCAATGCCCAGCAATAATCGGTATCATGACCACACAACTGATTGTAGTCACAAAAGCGGTCCAGCCTAAAAGATTTCAAAACTGGTGGTTCATTAGGTAGGGCTAAAGAAGGATTCTTCAGCAATTCACAATGACGTATGTGACGCTGAAGAGCTTCTTCGGATACCTTTTTATTCTAAATGTATCCTGCAACTAATAATTGTTTCAACAGTTTCGAATGTTTTATTGGTAGGGCCGTATATTTTGAGCGATCTTTACACTCAAATTTTGGCCTTGGCTTGGGGGGCTTTTCAGGGGCAGGTGTGTCTTAGCTGGTGCTACTTGCACTAGCCATGGTCTTGGCAGACGCTATGGGTGCCTTCTTGTTATTCTTGTTTTTAGCACCCTCAACCAGCGTAGCTACTGTCGTCATCATTGCTTTACCCTTTTCTTTACCCTTATTATTGACATTTTTATAGGCCACATATGTCGAGTCTTTGCTAGCCTCAGCAGCATCCTGGATGCTCTTAGTTTGGGCAAAAGCCTGACTCAAGAAGCTAGGGGCAAGGTAATACAGTTTAGAATTGATGAAGTCATTAACTGCTCCTTTGAAAATGGTCAGCAGGTGGGCTTCCACGATAGGTTCACGGATTTCATTCAAGGTAGCACTCTATCGCTGTATAAACCTCTGGACTGGTTCAAGTGGGTCCTGCTTTACTCCCATAAGTTGGTCTAGTGTGACTTCTGGCTTTAAATTGTACTTAAAATGAGTCATGAATTGTGTTAGAAGTTCTTCCAGGGTTGAGATGGAAGAGCGAGGAAGCGCTCGATACCAGTCCAAAGCTTTCCTTGCCAGAGACATTGCAAAGACACGGATGATTGTATGAGGCCATTGCTGCAATAACAAGGATTCGGACCTGAAGGTAACAAGGTAAGCATTAGGATCTCCTTCCCCATTATATTTAGTAAAATGGGGCAACAACATCCCTGAAGGCAACGACAGCATAGGAACTACTGGGCTGATAGGATCATCCTGGTAGAAATCCATGATTTGTATCGTATCAGAGCCAGCAGCTTTAAGGTACTTAACTTCCTCAGTGAGGGTCTGAATAAGCAAAAAGGCTTGATCCAGACTTGGTGATGAAGAAGTCTATGCAGGAGGAGCCGGGGGTTGAACTGAAAGAGCAGTGCCAGGTAATGGGAATGGAGTGATGGATTGACTAATAGGTTGCGCTACAGGGACTATTCCCGCAGACGGAGCTGCCTGTGGAAGCCACCACCCACCAGGCTAAGCAGAGAAATTGGCCGCCGCCTGATGTGCAGGATGGAGATTGTAAGGATATTGTGGGTTTATTTGTGGGATGTGCATGGTAGGTGCGGCTGAAGTTTGCACACTGTATAACGTAGATTTATTATGTGAAATAGGTGGGATCCACTGACCAGCCGTGGGTTATTGAATGGATTGCTGCAATTGAACGGCATTTGTGACCTGTTGCCTTGCAATGGGTTGCACTAGATTTTGCACTGGGTGGGTTATAGCTATGGTATGAGGTTGCACGTGGGGAATGAAGTGAGGTGCAATAGACGCAGGTACCATCGACGGAATACTAATTACATGTGGCGATGAGACTGCCCCCATATTATTTTGAGATGGTATTTGTACTTGCAGGACTGAGGATTATGTGGTGGCCTGCGGGATGACAGGAATATGGGTTTGTGTAGTCATGATTGAGTTGAGATGGGAGGCTTCTCCGGTGAGAGGAAATAGGGGATTTATGTATGTATGGGGGCTGAGGGTATGGTATGAATCTACGTGTTCAGATTGGGCTGCGAATTCATCTTCCTCTTCTTCCCTATTTTGAGGTTCCAGAATGGACTGTGTAGCCTGACTCCTAGCCATAACTAGTTGGGTTAGGAGTTCATGATAATGTTCAGTCAGAGGGATAATGTCATATGCGGTGGGAATGAAATCTTGGCCCCCTCTGTGGATCAGCTCATAATTTCATTTTGCCTCAATCTCGGCTCGACTAAGAGCGAGCTTCACCTGGATCTTGACGTAGATGAAATTATATTCTTCAGGAGTCACAGTGGTGAATACAGGATCCTTGCCCTGTAATCTTAATGAACAGTGTCACGGTCCCTGAGGTCCTATTGCACCAGAAGCTAATCCGGTGGTGGCGACGGGGTTTACGGATGTGGCACCCAAATCGGTGGTGATCATAGCGGTAGTGGTTGCATATGCGGAATCCATTTCTCAGATAGGTTAATGACAAGAAACGACTGAATCTAAAAGGCAACGGCCAAACAAAATTATGAATGGGCTTTTTACCCTGTAGGATTCCAAAGGAATCGTTGCTATGACCAATCTACACCACACGATTTTTCATAAACTTCCCTAGAGGTATTACATTTACGTTTTTATAAACGTGGGTATGGATTTCTTATAGGGCTACCCATAAAATACGAATCGGAGGTTCAGGCCCTCCTTCTAGTGCCAGAAAACTGTAATGATAGAAAACGTCGATCACTGGAAACTACCAAATGAAAATCCATGTACACAGTCTTAACCACGGATCCGTGCGAGGGCCGTGCTGGAGAAAACAAATCCGCAGTGCCCTGAGCGGTCTTGTCGATTAGACAGGGACTTACTCAATCAATAAATTGGTGAATATTACGATAATATGTGTATTGTATAGATATTCCATGAAACAATTTGATTCAATGAATCGTAAAAGGAGTAGAAAACGATGTAAATGAATTGAAATAACGACAATGTCAACAAGACAAGGAGGATTGGATTTAAGAAGGATGCGCAATTCCAAGATCTATGTTTTGACTTGAAAGCTGAGAATATTGTATATAAAGTTCCAATGGAAAAATCTGCTTATCTTGTGTGAAGCATAAACAAAATAACAAGAAAACTATTCAGCAAGGAGTACAGAATGAAGCTCGGTCTACCTCGTAAGCCAAAAATGAGATGCAAGGAAGGTCAAGCCTGGATGTCTATCGATCAACTATTTCTAATCAATAACTCTTGCCTGCTACACCAGACAATCTCTCGATCTCTGATATGCTCCCTTTGTCTTCGGTAGTCTCTGCTCAAAACTACCAATGATCACTAGTGGAGAGAACTGTATTTTCGCCAAAGGACTGATCGCTCCTACTGCCAATGCTCAAGCAAATGTCTTCTGTCTTTCCTCAGAGATGATGTTCTCATAGAAAAGCTCCAAATCCCCCCCTTTCTTTCTTCACCAACTAGAGTATTTATAGGTTCAGTAGTACGTGGAGAAGGCACGGTCCTGATGACACATGTCTCAACCTTAAAAATACCATTGACTTAGCAAACTTTATGTTGAAACTGGTCATGTCGCATCACGTCTTTTGAAAAAGGGGGCAAAGTACGCTGTCAACCACTTCCGCTGAAGTTGCTTCATGATTACACACAATACGCTCATCAGCGTATTGTGCAAGTGGATAGCAGGTGTGTATCTGGTACTGCTTTAGCCAGCTTTAGGCTGTATTACATTCATTTATGCTGCGTCACGTGGCAGAGCGTAATAGAGTGTAGAAGTAGTTAACTCAAGCTGTTTTACGCTCATTTACGCCACGAAGTGTAATAGAGCGTAAAAAATGGTCAACTTTACAATAAATTATGCTTGTCTACGCTGCGTAGCGTAATGAGCGTAAAGCGACCAATCTGCAAAAAGAGAAGAAATCAATCTGCTGCACTTCCTTGGACTCTGACTTTGCTTTCCTTGAAGCTTGTTACGCTGCTCTACGTAACGGAGCGTAAACTCAGCCCTGAAAAAAAAGACTTAGCTGAATATGTGACAAGTCTTTAAACTTTAAACTTCGTCAAAATTGCCAAAGTAAGTTACTTTCTGATATCGGGCTATGTTAAACAGAGTTACGCTGAGCGACACTACGCTATGTTGCGTAATGTAGCGTAAAGAGAGAAAAAAAAGTAAGGTGGAAATTTGTAAGAGACTTGGAGACTTGATGTTGCATGCCTCTTTGCCTTGTTCTATTTTCTGGATTTCTGTCACTAACTTTTCGCCCGAATCGTGAATCTTTGCCTTAGGCCGATTTGCAATTTCCACGGTGTTTCAAGCACAAACCATCATTAGTAAATAGCAACAATGGAACTATTTCCTATTGTAATAAAGCATTTTTATTAGTAGAAATAATGAAAAGCCACACACAAAAAAAGTAATATATATATATATATATATAAATATATATAAGAAGGTGTAAACTAATCAAGAAACATACTATCAATGTTGTAACACAAAAAGTGAAAATTTTAATAGAATAAAAAACCAAAGAAAAAGATAAAAATCAACAAAGTGTAAAACAAAAAAAAAGGTGAAAGATTGACAAGCCATGTGGATGGTTAGCATGTGTGGCCATCTCCCCCATGACTGTGTTGAAAGGAGGGGATTTGGAAAATAGAGTGTGGTTGTCCATCTTTTGAGGTGGTAGTTGCACTAGATTGTCTTAGTTCTGAGAAAGGTTTCACTTATTAGATGTTGACCAACTACTTTTTATTTGGGCTTTCAAGCTTGTAGATTAACATGCCCCTAGAGAGAAAGGTTTTATCAATTAAATAAGGTCCTTCCCACAACATTTGGAACTTTGTCTTATGGGGTACATGTGTGGGGTTCTAGCAGAAAACCTTATCTCTTAGTTGAAATTTCACTTTTCATATTTTGAGGTCATGATGTTGCTTGTTAAATGCCTTGTGCACATCATTCAAAGATAGGGCCACTAATCAATTTTCATCTAGAACATTGAGGTTGATCATTATTTCTTTTTGTGCTAGACATAGGTTAAGATTTAGATCATAAGCTATTGAGAGTGTATGGAGCTTGGATTGAATCGGGAGCATTGGAAGTTTTTCATACAATAGCTCATAGGGAGAGTAGCCAATAGGAAGCTTCCATGTTGAATGGTAGGCCCATAAGGAATCATTAATTTTTATGCTCTAGTCTTTCTTATATTTGCTTATGATCCTTGTTAGGATCTTTGTGATCTCTCTGTTAGTGAGCTTTGCTTAACCGTTGGCTTGGGGGTGATAAGGTGTTGTTAATTTATGTTCAACCCCCAAGCATTGCATCAACTTTCTAAAAATGACACCTATGAAATGAGTTCCAATGCCAGAAATTAGTGCACATGGCGCCCCAAACCTGTTTATAAAATTTTATTATACAAATCTAATAGTAGTGGATGATGTACATATAGTAATAGTTGCTGCTTTTGCCCATTTTGTATGGTAGTTGATTGCTACGATGATATACACCTTTTCATTGGACATGGGTGTGATGGGACTCATGAAGTTAATGCTCCATATGTCAAAGGGCTCCAATGGTTGAATCCACTATTGAGGACCTTCCATATGAGTAGTCATCCCACAATCTCATTGACAACATTCACAAGATTAAACAAACTGGTGGGCATTGCTAAAGATTGTAGGCCAATAGTATCCTACCATCAAGATTTTTATGGTCATGCATCTTCCTATATAGTGGCTTGTGCAAGGTCCTTTGTGAGCATCTTGGAGAACATGTAGTTGATCTTCATCAAGGATATACCAATGAATCAAGCCATCAACACACACCTTGTAGAGGTATCTATTGATTTCCATGGAGCATTTGGCTTGATAAAGAAATTGTTGCTTCTTTCTAAAGTCAAGATCTTGTGGCATATTCTAAGTGAGAAGATAGGTGAGGATGCCATTGTACCACGTTGTTTCTATGGGCACTTGGTCATTTATTGCTTATGTAAAGAAGAGTTCACCTAGAAACTAATCAAAGAGTAGGCTATCCTCCTCTTTATCATTCCATATTAGTTAAGAGAGATGGTCAACAACTGCATTCCCAATCCCTTTTTGATCTACCATTGTGAGATTGAATTCCTACAACATCACAATCCATCATATGATGCAGGGGCTCACCATCATCTTGTTCATTAAGAAGTGAATGGAACTATGGTATTTGTGCACAAATACTTTATAACTAAGCACATAGTATCTAAATGTTTCAAGAGCATACACCATTACCATTAATTCTTTCTCCATGGTGGTGTAATTTAGTTGTGCACCTACAATGCTTCAGCTCATACAATGGATGTAATGTGGACATTTTTTATCATCCAAATACATAAGCACCACTCCCAAAGCATAATTAGATCCATACATCATTATGTGAACTGGATCAGACCAATCTGGTGCCTATAGAATTAGAGTTTCTATAAGTTTTTCCTTCAGCTGTTGGAATGTATGTTCACATTTCTTGATCCAAATAAATAGAACATCCTTCTTCATTAACTTGACCAACAACTTTGTGATCTTAGAAAAATTCTCTATGAATCATCAATAATAGCTATTATGTTCAAGGAATGATTGGACATCTTTAACTATCTTTGCTTAGTGTGTTATTCCTTGGATGACCCTTATCTTCTTTGGATATACCTCAATCCCTTCTTGTGAAATTCAATGCCCCAACACAATGCCTTCTTAGACCATGAGATGACTCTTTTGCTAGTTGAGTTGTAGATTTATTTTCACACATCTTTTTAGTACTTGCTTAAGATGGTCCAAGGCTTGCTCAAACATAGCTCCATAGGTGAAGAAGTCTTCCATGAAGATTTCCACACCACTACCAATTTGTTGCTAAAAGATGCTAAGGACTATGTGTTGAAATGTTGTAGGGTCATTGCATAGACCGAATGACATCTTACAATATGTAAAAGTTCCCTAGGGACTCGTGAATGTTGTCTTGGCTTGATCTTCTAGTACAATTTGGACTTGGTTATAGCCACTATAACCATCCAAGAAGTTATAATAGCAATGCTCATAGATAGTGTCCAACACTTAGTCCACAAATGGTAATGAAAAATGATTTTTTAAATGTTTCCATATTCAATAGCTTGAAGTCAATGTAGACTCACCACTTGCCATATTTTTGTGTCATAATTACAAGTGGGCTAACCCACTCACTATTTACGATGGGATAGCTAAACCCTACCTTGAGGAGTTATTCTATTTCCTCCTTGATAATTTGCTTCAATTCAGGGTTTAGCCATTTCTACAACTACCTTCTTAGCTTCATGGCTAGGTTGATGTAAATGTGATGTTGGCATATCCTTGGATTGATTCTAGTCAACTCAAGATATGACCAAGCAAAGACTGTTGGTCATTTATTAAGCACCTTTAACAACTTTTATTTTTGTTAAAGAGCAAGTTTGGCATTGATTATGACTAGCTTATCATTATTTAAGAATGCATACTCCATGTTGGTTGGTATAGTTTTCAACTCTAGGGTCTCTTTCTTGAAGTTATTAGGGATTTCCAACTATCCCCAACAAGTATTATTATCTTTATCATTAGAAAGTTGGTGATGAACTTACTTAAGTTCATCCATGCTTTCAACATAAGCACATATTAGGCTCTTAGTTGGTTCCATGCATAATGTTATGGTTTTGAAGTCAACTATCAACCTTTAGGCGCCCTCTTGTTTTGTGGCTATTGTGTATAGACACCTTTAAATATCTATTTCTTGTGCACACTAATTGCATGCTTGAATATATGTACTTTTGATGGACCAAATCTTTTCCACATAATTTCACATGCTACCATTGTATGTGATGCATGGAATACACTTTTTCTCCAACCTTCCAAATTTACTTTCCTTGGAGATTTCCAAGGAGAGGTTCCTTATGCCCATTTGTGCATCAACTATGCTTAACCATGCCCTTCCCATAATGATGGGGAAGTCACCTTTGTAGTTGTTGACCTTGATCGCTAAAAAATTAGTAGGATAGGACCACCTGCTAACTATGGTTACAATGTTCCCCACTAATCCTAAGGGTATAGTGATTAACTGATCTAGCAATTCTAAATAGATGTTGCTCTTCTTGAGAGGTGGTAGGCTCCAGGCCTTGTAGATGTCATAAAAGATGAGATTAACATTGGAACCAAAATTAAGAAGAGCCTTACATGGCTCATGTCCAATGATTTGTAGGTAAATGATTGGACTTCCTAGGTTAAATCTTTTAATGGGAAGATTTCCAACCTTGATCCAATCAGAAATAGCATGAGTTAACATCATAGTACAGATCCAAGGTATTGTTTGGTTTGAATGGCACTCGAAGATGTTTGATGCAAACAATGAGGATGTTGGGGATGCAAGGCAACTAGCTACATTAGGTTGTGAGGGTTTAGGAGGACTTTTGAATTAGAAAAAAGGCTGTATCCTGGATTGACTATCTAAACCATTTGATAGAAAACTTGGCTATGAATGTATAGCCCTCATAGCATTTCGTTGCTTCGGCTATGAAGAAATTTCTCCTTGCATGGATGGAGTAGGAGGTAACTAGGTTGAGGGTGGAGGTATGTATGCAAATGGATGAAAAGGGTAATATGGATATGGGTTCTCTCCCCAAGTGGATGGTGAATGTGTTTAATGGTAATCTAGATGGTAATAGTGATGCTAAAATTAGGCATGGCTTCTAGAACTTCTTGGAGAAATAGGTTGCTAAACATAGTACACATATGGATCTCGTTACCTGTAAGGGTACTGTTGCCTTGTTAGTAGAATTCCCCATAATTGTGGTTAGTGCCATTATTGGTATTACTTTTATGGTTGTGGTGGAGCTTCATTTGGGTAATAATCTTATTGTTACTAATGGAACTACCTTGGATTACCTTAAGGATAAGGCAATCGTCTGGATGCTTGCTAACATGCTAGTCACAAATTTAATGCGTGTACTCTAGATTCTTGTAAGAGTGATAGCATAGGGAAACACCCCTTTGGATGTTCATATTAATAGATGTCACAACTAGATCATCATAAGAGTCAATTTTCACAACTTCCTCTATGACAACAACTTTTCCCTTATCTCTCTTATAGGCATGTTTAGCTTTTTTTTATCTCATACATTCATGATCGCTATTCTATTCTTTGGATGCAATTTGAAACTCTTTGGATGAGAAGTCTAAAATATTCATAGTAGTTTGGAACTTTTCATCCAAAGAGTTTCATAATTTATCAACCTTTGCCAAAATGTTAGAAACAAATTTTTGAATAGGCAAGGTTTTCCTATTCACCACTTCGTCGAGTGGTGGCTCCTCCTTATTACAAAATTGAAACTCCCTTTTCCTTATGGAATGGTTCCTATTATACTCTTATACACTTTCCCTTTTATGTAACTCTCCTTCCTCTTTTGCTACCTACTCTATAGGCCTTTGGATCTGATGAGCTCTTAATTTAGACAATCTTCCTTAGGCATAAACCACGAGAGTTCTTCTAGTTTCTTCTCTAAGCCCATCTATGATATGGCGGAGTTGTTCTCTTTGAGAATAACCATGATCAAGGCATTAGTGTAAAAGTGAATAATATCTACCCATGGTGGCATCCAAGAGTTTATGTATTTCTTGTTTCTAGCCTTGGATTTACCTTCTTAGGTTAGACACTCTAGAGTATGTTTGGTATTTATCATTAAATAGTTCTAACATGGTACTCCATTGGTGAATGGATTCTAGCTCCAAGGATTGGTACTAGCTTTTAGCTTCCTTGATGAGTGTCCTAGGGAAAAGCTTGAGTTTTTGCCAATCATTTTCAATGTTTTGTAAGGCATAGGCATCATGAAAAGCTTGTAGATTTTTCTAGGGATTAGAGTTATGTCCCCCCTCAAATATTAGGATATTATTCATGTCTAAGCACTTGATCCTAATATCTTTCATATGCTTGGTTGGGATCTTTACTAGCTCTACAATGTTAAGCATGCTTCGAGTCACCAACAGAGGTCCATCATCATCATTGCATTAATGACATCAATGATGGTTTCTTCCACCTCTACATTCTTAATGACTTTGACGATCATTGTTGTCTCATTGATTACCTTCATCATGATTATTTTGATAGTAGCTTTTATAAGAACCAGTAGATGAAGAGGAATGTTCGGAATTAGATGAAGAGGATGAAGAGGATGGTGAACACCACCACCAACATGGTTTCTACCACCGCCTCTTCATTTATTATGAACACCATCTTTAGATCCCTTGCCACTGTGATGTTTAACCAAGTCCCTACCTTAACTATCACTTGTTCTCAAACTTGGCTTATGAATAGTGGATTGTAGGTTTCATGCCACACCCTCATTACCAACAACAAGGGGTGGAGAATCTTCATGTTGAGAACCTTCAAAAGGAGGATCCTCATTATCATATTGATTTAGGAGGAACAAGGAATTAGTGAAGTGTTTCCCCTTCGTAAACTTATGCTGCTTCATCTAGTGTCAATCTTGCTTGCATTGTGTTTCAATGGGATGGTAGTCTCAAGTGTCATAATTGTCCACAACATATTCCTCATGAAGATCTGAGGTGCCTGACCTCTTAAGGATTTAAAGTAGAATCTGGGGCATATATTGATTGGGGGGGAATATGATATTTCCCTCCATGTCATGCCATCACAACTACTCATCCTAGTGTAGGATGAAGGTGAAGTCTAGTACATAGTCATCTAGATGAGTATATACCACTTTGCACTCTTGTGGAACCAATAGTTTAACATCTTCACACCCATGAGAAGAAGAAGACATTTTCCAAAACAAATAAAATTATTAATCTGCTTTTGTAATTGGATGTCATTCGAGAGTGATATTGACCTTAGGTTTGTCCAACAATATTAATAATGGTTACTAATCCTAGATAGCACATGTTTCAACAAGAAAAGTCCTTGGAAATGACATCAGTGATGAGAGCCAAGGTACCCCCTACACCCAACCATACAAATCACAAAGCATTTACACATGATCCAATCAAATTTCATGGACTTTATACTTTCTAATGCACTAGTCTTCTAGGAAGTAAATCTTGCCCTAAGGTCATTTTTTGTCTTCCCAATTACACTTGTGAAGTACAAGGTTATGATTAAGTGAAATTGATGCATATGATTTTCATCATTTTATGTTTTATGGTTTTGGATGCTTGAAGAGAGAGAGATAGAGTAATTTAATGACTAACCTAAATTAACTAACTTGTCTCTAACTAATCCTCACATAAGCATTCATTCCCACTTTTCGTACTAAAACACCACCAAATTTGGGCAATAGCTTCTCGATTGCAAATTTGTCTAAGTGTCAACATGAGGCAAATTTTTTCTAAGCGCTAGGACTATGCTCTCCATTGCCCCTAAGCATAGTTAGCCAATGGAGAGCATAGTCAACTCTAAAAAACTAATTTTTAATAATTTTTCTTAAGTGTCATCCTGAAGCATGAAGTTGCAAAATTTTCTAAGTGTTGAGACTACACTCTCCACTACCTTGAAGCATAGTCAAGTGTAGTTAGCATGTAAGACCCAATTTGGAAAACATTTCTCTAAGTGTTGAGAATATGCTCTCCACCAAATTAGAGCATAGTCAAGCATAGTCAACTAGAAGCCAAATTTTACAAAAATTTTTAAAGTGCTAGGGCTACACTTGACCCCATTTGGGAGAATATTCAGCCTCCTATGAAGAGTGTAGTTAACACATGGCCACTTTTCTACAAACTTTTTCCTAAGTGTTAGACTATGCTCTCCCCCAGTCTAGAGTGTAATCAAGTGTAGTTATCTAGAATAGCCTTTAAAGGCTACCACAACATAGCACCGGCATTCGGCTTAGCTCCAACACACCTCCAATAAGCGTAGTAAGCAAAAGTGCATCTTTGTTGTATTCCTTTTTGTCCCAAAATTGTAACTATGCTCAACCCCACTCGAGATAGTGGACAACGTAGTCTTAGAGTGTAATCTTCAAAGTTGCATTTTTTTAGGTACATTGCAGTCTTTTTGACACATGCACAAGTAGTTGGTAGCATAGTCATAGTTTTGCAATCTCATAGGGTCTATCAGATCAAAGCAAAGCATAACACCCCTTACATGAGTGAAAAGCATAGTTGGATGCAACGTAGTCCCAACTATCCCACTATCACATGGCAACTGATCCACATTTCCTGCTAACCCTAGGCCTATAAATACCCCAACCCTCAATGCTTTAGGGGTTGGAAAATTTAAAGGCTGGCTTTCTTAGCATTTAGCATTTTTGAAGTGAATTTGGCATCTTTGACAAGGCAAGGCATTCGCACATCACCGTAGCCCATTGCAGGACATCGCAAACCACCACAATCCACTACACACTATGGTGGCCAACCCTGTATGCATAGACACTATGGTAGAATGTCAGTCTTCATGGCCAAACACCCTCAATACTATGACTACACTATCCACTATGCCTACTATACACTGCATACCTTCTTACCCCTTCTAAAGTTAACTACGCTCAACCCCATTTGGGGTGGTGATGCTTTCTCTCTCACTCTCTCCCTATGCATTTTTAGCATTGGTTGTTTTCATACATCTCCACACATTGACACCTTCATTTTGCATTAAACACCTTGACTACACTCACCCCCATTGACACCGTTGACACTTCAAACACTGCTTGACACTTAGCATCATTTAGCATTGCATCTAGTAAGTCCTCATTCGATTGACAAGACTATTCTAGGCATCCCATCTCTACCTCTAGTAGGCCCTCACTTCGATGAGAGGTTAAAATTGTGTTCCTGTGGATCCCTTGGTGTTCTAGCCACTGATGTTTTTGGTTTCCATAGCTTTCTAGCACTAGAAAGAGGGTCGAGCCCTTTTTTTCTTAGACTTCATTGGTCATTGTCTTTTCTGCTCTCTTCATCACCATTGCTAGCTCAAAGCTAGTAGAGACCTAATACACTTGTGGACCTACCACATGCAATAGTAGATAGATCTTAGGCTAGCATAGGCATTGTCTACCAATTGGTTGGTGTATACTAGACTGCATTATCAATTCCCATAAAACCTCATGTAACAACCCCAAAACATCCATTCTTATACTTAGTTAAATTCTAGGCTCTTAGTAGAGAGCATAGTTGGCTCTCAGCATATAGAGCATAGTCTCCAATATTAGTCATTTTTTGTAATCTTTAGACTTAGCCATTTTTTTAGAGTTAGCCATCTTTCTAAAATTTTCAAACTTTTCCATTTTCCTACAGTTTTTAGACTTAGCCATTCCACAACTTTTGATTAGCACCATGAATTTTGAACAACCTTCAGCATCAATTTTGAGCACACTTGCTATCCTACGTACTCAATAGAAAAATAGGATTAACCACCCTGCCAATCCTACCATGGAAAATCCAAGGTAATCCCTAAGGCTATGTAACCAAGAACTTGAGTATACTATGTTGAATGATGAATAATACAACTTCATATGTGCAAATCTCTAAGCAAGCCTATTCATAGACCACTTCGATATGAAAGCAAAGAGAGGTTATGAGCTCATCCACTAAAATAGACAGGAGTGCATCCCTTCCTTCATTAACTTCATCTTGCTTACCAAACCCTACTGGTGGATCCTAGCCTAGCTCATCTAAAAAAAAAAGCATGAAGTGGAAATGGACTATGAGGAGCCCCTACATGGGAAGGAGGATGATTTTGAGGCTCATTACAAACACAAGAACTCCTTTCACACCTCCTTCTCATGGATAATCCTTGGTTTAATACCCCCACAATCCCATCCACTTGTCTTCCTAGAGATAGTTATAGCCCCAATGTCACCTTCCAAGTTAATTCGTATGGTGGCGACCCACCAAATGTAGTGCACACACCAAAATGTAGTACCTCCAATCAAGTTTCCCTTTGCAGTATTATCACAACCTATCCAATATTCCCTACCATTAGCAAACATGCCCACATAATCCTATGTTCACATCATGCACCCTTTCCAACCCCAAACGACTCAAGCATCTTACATCCTACTTGTTTTGTTCATAACTTTGGTAGTGTTCCAACACATGCATGCGTGGTTTTTCCTAGTCACTCTACCTGCAACCCAACCAACATAGTAAGCATCTCATATGGCCCCACAACTTGCAGCTAGGTTGCAGACCATGCAACCATCATAGTAGGTAGCATAATCAAAGTAGCCCACTGCTGCATCCTAAGGCTTGGATCAAGCATTCTAGTTAATCCAAACCTTAACAAAAGAGGTGAAGCAACTCAAGGCTACCTCCTCCAAAATAGTTCATGTGGTGGAATTCTACCAGGAAGATTCCATAAGTCTTATTATTCCACCACTAACTCTCCCAAATGGGATCCCACTACCCCACTTCACCAAATACAATAGTGAAAGGGACCCTAAGGTCCACCTAGTGATCTTCTAGTTTGAATGCTTACTACTATAGGTATGGCCACATACCATCATATGTGTCTTTTCCATGTCACTCACCAACAAGGCACTCAACTAGTACCAAGCATTACCTAGGGCCTCTATCTCCTCTTTGGAGGATCTACTGAGTTAGTTCATCACATACTTCAAGTACAACTTGAAGCTAGAAACTACCCTTGACTAGCTCATGAAAATCAAGTAAGTCCATCTAGAGCCCATGTAGAAATTTATCCAATGCTAGAGCACATCACTAAACGAAATCTGCAAGCCTATAGTAGAGATGCACCTTCTGGCCATCTTCAAAGATGTAGTTAATGACTTTATCAAGTCAAAATTGTACTACTTGGCCCTGTAGTCCCTGAGCCAAGCCTTTGCCCAAACTAAAAACATACAAGACATGATGGAAGCTAGCATGGACCTAGCCTACATTGCCTATAAGAACCTACATGTTAGAAAGGACAAAGATAAAGGAAAAAAACTACAACCATGGCAACTATGGCCAACGAGACCAAAATGACTAATCCAAAGGCAACAGCTAGGTCACCTAAGGCCTGAAACAATAACAAGACTGTTAAATCTAGTGTAATAATGAACTTGCCTACTTCATTAATAGTAACAACGTAAGTGGCTCCAAGGCCCAGCTTTGAGTGTAATGAGAACTTAAAGTATACCTTGTTTCCCCTTAAACCTTTGAAACTATTAGACCAAATGCTAAAGGCTAGACATATCCAATACAATTAGATGTCTAAGCATGTTCACAAAAGACATGACAAATATTATGAGCTCCTAAGGAAACCTACTTTGATAGCCCTGAATGAGCCCCGAATGCCAAAACAGTTTAGGCTACATAGGTTTTGTCACTATCACTAGTTTCCTGGGCACAACACTAACTTTTGCATGGCCCTGCAAGATGACCTACAAGGAACAACTGATAGAGGCAATTTGATTCTCAATGCTACTAACCCAATGAGACCATGAGGGTGTATAAGAACCCTCTGAATGTAGATGATGTAAGGTATGTCATCAATGTCATCAACATTGATGACAATGCAAAACTAGTGCAGCAACCATTCATGATCTATGTGCCCTCTGGCAACATAGGGTCCCCATTAATCTCCATGAGTTCAAGGTCCCCTTTCATCATCAAAGTGTCACCCTAGGTACCCACAACACTCTTTGTTGTTAGGGCTCCATAGCATGTCATGGTAGCAATAGTTTAGACACCCTTTGTTGTAAGGGTGCTCCAACATGCTAACCCTACACCTACCTGAAGTTCGATAGTGGGTAATGCATTAGTCCCTTCTCATCCAAGAGTCAATCCCACTAGCAAGACCAACAAACCATCTAGGTGGAAACCTAGAAGTCCTAATGAGCATCTAGCTAATAGGATGATTAGACAACATCAGGAGCAAAAGGTGTTAGGTCCACCAAAGCTAGTACCACTATCTACAGTCCTTATGGCTGAAGAAACCAAAAAGGCCACCACCAGAAAGCCACAATTGAGCACTAAGGCCTCCAAATAGGCTAGGCAAGCAAAGACCAAGTCTCCTCCATGAGAGATCTATCTCCTAGGCTGCATGGAGGAGGTCAAGACTAACAAAATGATAGAAAATGGAAAGGACTTCCTAGATGCACTAGCCTAGGTCAAGAAAGTGCTAAAGTACAAGAAGACAACATTGAGCTTGTGTGACTTGATTATGACCTCCTCTACTCAACCTGAAGTGCTATTCTAGATGTCGACCTCCATTCCTATCATGAAGGACATCTCAGCAAATGAGCACTCCACCCATGTTGTGATGTTGCCTCTTGCACTGTGGGAATTGAGCTCAACACCCCTTGTGTTTTGCAACAAGGCAATTAAGGTCAACCATGAGAAGGATCAAGTCATCATAGTGCCCATGTTCCTCACCATACATGTTGGGCAATGCAAGATCAAGAGGATGCATACTGACAACAAGGCAACAACAAATGTCTTCCCAAACACTATCGTTGACAAGCTAGGCCTCATAGAATATATCAAACTAACAAAAATCATGTGCTTAAAGTCCTTTAGCAACCCTTGTGTCATTGTCAAAGGAACCATCATAATAGATTTTGTGACAAGGGGAGAATTCCCCACTACTATTGAATTCATCATCGTAGAGGAGATGCCAAGCTTTAACTTAATATTGGATAGGCCTTGGTTGGCCCAATTATGAGCCATCTTCTCTTCCATTTACTAAGAAATCCACCTTCTATATGAAGGTGGTGAGGTCATTATCAATAGTGACAATGTGGCTCCTCTAGCCATTAACAACATAGACATGGAGCAAAGGTTAGTGGAGTTCCTTGATGACACATTTGCAGTAAAGGACAAGGATAAAAAGCGTGAGGCTAGCCCACCTGAGCAAACAAAGGAAGCCAACAACCTCCTGGAGAATGCTTTATGGGCTGAATTTCCCTTTGACATAGTAGATGAAGGTCAAGGGGAATATTGCATAGTACCATCTAGGCCCTACATGCCTCCTAACCCACACCGAGTTAAGAAGCAATTGCATAATAAAGGTATCTTCTTAGTCCAACACATGCTAGGTGTCTACCTATCCTTTCCTTTTAAATTTAGCTAGGCATTTCACCTTGTGCTTACATTATATTTGTCTATGCATTTACATTTATCTTTATTACTTAAATTACGCATTGTCCACTTTGTTTACACATTTATTCACTTTGTTTATGAATTTTGCTTAGTTGATGCATTCGCTCATTTAGTTTACCCTTTACCAGTTCTTAGCTTAACGCATAAAACATCAAAATATACAAAAAATATAAAAACTAAAACTACAAAAATAAGAGATTGCAATACATGACCCACCATGGCCTTAAAATAGTGACTTCACGGCCTACCATGGCCTTAAATTGGTAATGTGTGACTTGCCATGGCCCTAAACTAGCAATGCATGGCCTAGAATTTCCCTAAACCAGCAATGCGTGGCTTAGAATGGCCTTAAACTATGACTTGTAATTCCATCCCTAAGCCTGCCATGGCCTTAAACTAGTAGCAAGTGACCTAAAATGGCCTTAAACTATCATCAACCCTCCTGATAAGACCTTAAACTAGCATAGGACTCACAATGGCCTAGTCGTACTATCATCACATAATTCTAACTTAGCGCATTCACTCAATACATAGTAAGCATAGCAAGCGTATAGCAAATAAAAAGTGCATAGCAAACAAAAAGAAAGTTTACACATTTCACACTATGTGTAGCAAATGGATTCATTACATCTCACATCAATAATCATACATAGCATGAGTAGCAGCATCATGTAGCAAAGACATAGCAAAAACTAGCAAAAATGCCCAACAACAGGGCTACAACAGGTTGTGCTCAACTAGTAGCACTAGGTGGAGGTGGAGGTTCTTCTTCCTCCACTGCATTGTTGGGACCTGCAACATCTCCTGGTACCTACTACCACAACCGCAGCAAAAATGAGTAGTTAGTAAGTAAACTTGTAATACACAAGCTAACCCAAAACATGAAAAAGCACAAAAACCAATGACAAACCTGAGAGGGTCCCACATCTAGGCCTTTTAAAGGTAGCTTTTCAAGGCCAACCTCTATGTGTCGAAGGATCTCAACCTCATAAACCTACATCTAGTCCTCCTAGCCAAAGTTAATCCCCATAAGGGTCTTTCCTTTATCCATGGTGGTCCATGTGGGTGGCTCCATGGAAAAAGTAGCAAAGGAAGCCTCTTCCAAAGGGGTGATGATCTATTACTTAGGAGAGCCACTCACCACTATCTGTTACATGAAAAACTCATAAGCTTGCCTCTTGAAAATTACCTCAAGAAGCATCTAGAGATAACAATGTTTAATAGACTCCTCCTTGTACCATCCAAGGTAGGTGTCATGCTTGCACTTATATTGGTGTTTATGGTTCTTCTATGTTTGCCCCCACTGATACACCTTAGTGCTATAATTCTTCTAGTCTTGACTCTTTTAGGTGAGTAGGTCCATCTACAACTATTGCTCAATCACCTCCTGAGTGACCTCATTCTTTCCCTTGAGAGCCAACCAATATTAAGCATATTCTATCTCAGATGTTTGCCAAGTGCTATCTCCCCATGACCTAGTCACTAGAAAGTCATATCCAGATTGAAGTTTGTCGATCTTCATATGTTGGCTAATCACTCCCTTCTAAAGCTCATGCATATGTTTTCAAATGTGCTCATTTGAGCACCTGCAGATCCACAATGCCCTCACATAGGAAAGCAAGCACTTGCTCATTGTCTCATACATGTAACGAGATACCTAATCCACTTCAAGAGGGAGGTTAGGGAGGGCATCAACCTTGGCCACCCTGCTCGAATCCCACCAAAGCTTAGAACCTATTGGCATTCAACAAGCAATTAATCATAGCCATAAACTGAACATTTAATTGGTAAAACAACATAAAGCAAAGCAACATAACAAACATACTGAGCTCAAAATCCACTTGTTGTATGTGGTCCACCATGTCCTCAACGATGCCTTCCATGAAGGAAAAATTAGCAGGCATGTCTACCCATAGCCCTATGTGATAAGTAGTAGATGTAGACCACTAATAGGCACATCAAAGGTTGTAACACAACAATTCAATCAGCATGTAACCAAATAGCTAAATATGGTAAGTAAAAGGCAATAACAAATGGCAACACAAAGTTGTTACCTAACAAGCCTTTAGGCATGAGTGCAGGGGGTTCACCCAATTGCATACCATCAAATAGGAAATTAAAATCACCCCCATTGAGGTGGAGAAACCTTTCCTCCTCTAACTATTGTTGCCTCAGGTAACTCATCTCCATGAGCCTCCGCCTCCTCAACTTGATGAGGTGCTTCTTTTGCTACTGCCTCAACTACTGCTATGGCAGTCTTCTCTTTGATCTCTACAATCAACTTGTACACATAGAAAATTTGTATTATTTAATAGAATATCATAAAAAAACATAAAAATATAAAAAAATGTTAATACAATAAATGTATTTAACAATTTACACATACTAACCTGCAACCTCTATGCACAAGCTTTGGAATTTGATATAGATCTTCTTGCTGCTTAGTCTTCCAACCTTAGGGGTAGTCTCCTCTATGGAATCTGGCCTCTTAATCTTTGCCTTAGATAGTCCCACCATAATGTAGCAGTCCACCTTGTTCACATTCCTAGTGCCAATCAGAGGACCCTCACCTGTGCTATCCTGCAAGTAATGTGACTGCTCCATGGGACTTTGAGTCATTAAGGATAATGACTCATTGAACTTCTCTAGGGGGGCTTCTATGCCCATGTGGTTGTAAATAGGCACTTAATCCATGGTATGAAAAATTGCTTGCAATCCTACACCACCCAACACCCACCATCATGCACAACTAGAACCTTTGCAAACCTTTGCAAATACCCTACAAAGAACATGAAGTGAATGTGGGACCTTGCCTAGATGTTAAACCTCATCCTAGTGATCTCTACATGTAAGCTAGTCACAATATAGATGGCCCAGTTAAACCTCATCCCCTCCAACAATGCCTCTTTCATCACCAGTCTATACTCCACCTCAAGGATCTTTTCTTAGGAGAGCAACTTTGGGAAGGCATCTGCACGGAAAAGAGGATGGAGCTCCCATACCTTAGGCATAAGCACATGCTTAATTGGTATGCCCTTGTGAGATTGGGTGGATCCCAACCAATTTTTGATCTCCCCTCTACACTCCACCTCCCTGCTAGCCTTATCAATAACCAATGGGCCACCAGTGGGAAGGCCAAAGAGGTCAACAAAGAAGGCCTCGTTAGGGTCAAGCACTATCCTCACATCATGAACTTGGGTGAAAAACTCTCAAACTTCACTACTGAAGAAGTCAATGATGATGACCATTTTGGCCACTAGAATACTTGGGCTAAGGGCCAAAAATAGGTCCATCAAGCCCACATGTGTAAGCCTAGCTATTAGTGCATCTCAGGCCTTATGGCACAGCCAGTGCTGCACACCCCTCACATCACCATATTTCATGATGAGGGTGGCCTTTATGTGGCCTATGGTAATCACCATCACCTTGCCTAAAGAAACTACTATTGCAACCAAGGCAAAACAATGTTAGCATCATGCAAATGGCAAACTAACAGGTACACATGAGCAAGCACATGAGCTAAAGCTTAGATGCATATGTGGAACAAACAAGGTACAAGATGGGGGTGGTGATGTAAGCATCTCCTCAGTGTTAATCACACTAGTGGCCCACTCCTCATCCAACCAATTATGGATCCTGCACCAGTTGTATGCCCTTGGGTATCAAGTAGGGTAGATCTCCAAATTAGATCCCACTTGCTCAAGCACAACTACTCAAACATTCAAGCTAGAGGAGAATACCTCCAAGGTGGTACAAGTCAAGGCTAAAGCATCTACCTCATCATGTAGGCCCTCCTCATTAACTCTGAATATGGCATTAAGTATGAGCTATTAGCAATGTGACATGGGAAAGTAGCAAAAAACACTATGAAATCCAAAAAAGTACTTACCCTCCAACACACTACATGGTTTCAGGTGGGTTCTAGAATAGGGTGTGCACCTATAGCACAACGAAGAGGGTGTTGCTCTTATTGTAGCAACTAAACCTTTTCATGCGCCATATCCTAGATGGGCACTAGGTGCTCCTAGGGCCTCTACCTGAATCACTTCCCCCATCAACTCTAGTAGTAGGTTCATCTAAGATGAACCTTAGGATGTCCTAGTTAGCCCCAGGTAGCATCATCTCAGTGATGGCACTAGAAGCCTCCATCACTAAGTGTGATAACATGATCACACTAAATTGCTATAGCGGGTACTTAAGGAACTCACGAGCCCCTAGCCAGAACCACACCACCTAAACACCCACTTGCATATCTGGCATAGGTGTGTTAGGAATAGGCTCGCTAATGTAGCACAGGATGCCCACAAGCTCCATGATGATCAATATAGGTTTCAGTAGCATCCTACAACCACAAAGTAATAAACAAAGCATTAGTATACACACATAGATGCAAATTTTGATGTAAAATTATTAAATTAAGTTAGCAAAATTAACATGATACAACATGAACTAACAAAATTTCTTAATTTTAGCAATGCCCTCTAGGGCCCCATGGGTATAGGATGTCAACCAACTTATTTAACACACTCAATACTCACTAGGATATAGCACGTTTGCATAGGATTAGCATTTCATTTTACAAGTTTCATAGGTTTAGCATTAGAATGTTTTTTAGGTTTAGCATCGTTATAGGTCTAGCATTATTAAATTTTGTAGCTTTAGCATTATTACATTTTGTAGGTTTAGCATTATGCATGATTTACAGAATTTTTGCAAAATTTTTCTAACTCTAGATAACATATTCTAGAAAGTCACAAAATTTTTTCTAACTCCAAACTACCTCAATGGAGAGTGTAGTCTAGGAAGAACTTTGGGAGCACACTGACTACCCTCTAAAATGTGGAAAGTGTAGTCGTAGGTTGAAATTTTCTAACTCTTGACTACGCTCTCTACAGAATGTAGTCTTGAAAAACCTAACTTTTGGGCAAATGCCATTTTTTCAAACACTTTGCGTCAACTACACCTTCAAAGCATGAGGAGCGTAGTCCTGGCTATGGCCTGTAAGAAAAGAAGTATTTTCTATTGCCCCAATGCTCTCTATGTATCTTTCCCTACACCACCCCACTACCCTCTACACATCATTGCTTCCATTGCACCCTACATGCCCTCCACCCACTACACTGCTGCACACCACACCCATCCCCTATTGTGTGTAGCCTTCTTGTAGTGTCATGCCATTACACCTGTCATTCCCATAAGGCCTTTCCTGCTCTCCCTCCTTCACCATTTCTGCATAAACCCTTGAAAAAAAATTTAAACAAAAAAAATAAAATAGATAATTCATTATTGTCAAGTATCCTCATCACCCCTCCAGCCACACTATGGGATGTAATCACCCTTGCAACCCCTGCAATGTGTGCTATAGGACACAATAACCACTATGGCCCTCATGGTGCAAAATGCCCCTTATCCCCCATGTGACCTCAAAGGGGCCAAATAGAAATCCTACCTCATGACCCTAGTGACATGGGGTGTGCTTGGCCTGCATCCCCTCAAAAAATGGAAAGTAAAAAAAAATTTAGTCCCGTAGTGCCTTTTACCCTACTGTTGGCCATCCCTGGTTGCTGCCAAAACCTAGATCCTTTCCTTGTCCCTACCTAGCCCACAAAGAAAAAACCAAAAAAAAAACAAAAAAATAGAAAATGTTTTTAAAGATTTTGGCAAAAAAAAAATCCTCACACACTCTAAAAACCCTTGTAGCAATTAAACCCTATTTAGCCCTATGACCTCAAGCACAGTCCTTGTGGCTACGCTACCCTGCATGGCATAGCCATTCCCCCTACCATGCCACAACAAGCAGCTCGTAGCTTCCCTCACTTGCAATAGCACTTGCAGCTACTACAGTCTCAACCACCCAAAACCTTAGTGGAATGACCCACATAAAAATTCCATCACACAAAACCTTCCCTACCACACATGCCCTCCCCTACCACCAAAACAACCATGGCAACAACCACTACCATTGCAGGGCACAATAATGTCTATGATCCCAAACCCTTACCAAAGATAGAATGTAGAAAAATAGCAAAAAATGGCAAAGGGAAGAGTGTAGTTGGGGTACCTGGAAAATGTCAATGGCCTCCTCTTTTCCATGCCTGCTTAAGGTAGTCAGCCCAATGCTCGCTCCCCCACATCCATGTTCACTATTCCTGGGTGTAGGTGTCCACTTCAATGCATCATCTTATTCCAACTATGTTCTTTTCTAGCAGTGCAAAACAATAGCAATGGAAAGACTACGCTCTAGATGTTTTGTTTGAAAACTTAAAAATGACAACCCACCCATGGTAAAATGTCCCTATATACCTTCCTAGGGTGATTTAATGACCCACCAACCGAGGACTATGCTCCACACTTAGCCAAAATTTTCAATTTTTGGGTGAGAGCGTAGTTGGGTGAGGGTGTAGTCACCCACACTTAGTCAAAATTTGCAACTTTTCATCACCCTGTGAATGCCTTAGCCAAAATTTTTAACTTTTTATCACCCAATGAATTCCCAAGCTAATTTCACTTCCCAAGCATGCCCAACCTTCCCCAAAAGGGCACATCTAACACATCTATGATCTACTAAGATCTAAAATTAGCATGCATAGCCTACTAAGGCCTAAAACTAACACACACATGCCTACCTTCTTTATATCCCTTGTGCATACTTAGGAAAATTTTCATCACATTACTTTTTATTCATTTGTATGCATTAATTTGGTTAAGACAAGTGTTGCTTAATGTTTTGCTAGTTTTTTTTTTTTTTTTTTTGCAGGAATATGACATGGCCATGCCTGAGCAACTTCTCTCACCTTTGGTCCTCACAGGACCTCATGGTGATATCAAGTGATGTATTGATCCACATTGCCTAGACCTTAAGCCCACAACCTACACTGAATACATAGCATTCGTAGAGGCACCACTAGATTGGCTTGACCATCTAGTTAAGGTTCTTGATCTAGAGGCAAGTGATGTCATAGAGGAATACCTCATTGAGATCCCTATGACAACAACTAACAGTGAGGTGAAAATGTTAAAGTTAAGCTCTTTGCTATATTCCCAACATTTCCAAGACATTTCCAAGCTACTAAACGATAACATCAAGGCATTTTCATGGTCATATGAGAACATGTCAAGCCTAGATTCTTGGCTAGTCTAGCATAATATCATCCTCAAATCTTGCATTAAACCTATAAAAAAAAGGCATGCAAGGTTAGAACTGAGATGGCATTGGCCATCTGTGATGATATCACCAAGCTTTACAAAGTTGGTTTCATCTAGGATATTGACTATGTAGACTAGGTCACCAACATCATAGTTGTGTCAAAGAAAAATGGAAGTATACGCATTTGCATAGAATTTTGGAACTTGAACAAGGAAACCATCAAAGACAACTTTTCATTTCCTTGTATTGATCAACTAATTGATACCACGAGCAGACATGCCTTGTTATCCTTCATGGATGGGTTCTCGAGCTACAACCAAATTAGGATCAACCCTAAGCACCAACTCAATATAACCTTTATGACCCCTTGGGGTACATTTTGCCATACCATGATGTCCTTTGGACTGAAGAATGTAGGAGAAACATATCAACATGTAATGGCATATGTCTTTAGTGTTTACATGCTAAGTTTTCTCAATGACTATGTCAAAAACCTTATAGTTAAGTCCAAAGTCTCTCACAACCGTGCAAATGAGCTAAACATAGTACTTAAACATTATCTAAAACATGATCTGAGGTTGAACCCTAAGAAGTGTGTTTTTAGCATCAAAATGGACTGGATGCTTGGTTTTGTAGTGTCCAAAGCAGGAATACACATAGACCCCAACAAGGTTAACACCATAACCAACTTAGCACTATTGGCCAACCTCAAGGAGCTACAAGGGTTACAAGGTAGATTACAGTTCATACGCAGGTTTATCACATAGTTAATTGATAAGCTACAGCCAATGCAACATCTGCTCAGGAAAGGAGCCCACTTTGAGTGGATAGCTCAATGCCAATAAGCATTTGACAACCTTAAGCAAGAGCTATCACAACTTCCTATGGTTCACCCTCCATAAGGAGATAAATCTTTTTACATCTACCTTGCCGCTTCTGGTACATTCATTTCTTCTTTGCTTTTCAGAAAATGAGATGATGACATAGGGATCCTAGTTTACTACTTGATCCATGCATTAGTAGTCCATGAAGTGAAATACAATATGTGGAAAAGCACTACCTTGCCTTAGTCTTCTCACTAAAGAAGTGGAGGCATTACCTTTTCCATAGTCAAGTTAACATCATTTGCAAAAATAACGTACTCCAAGAAATCACAACAAACATCTACGAAAGTAGTCGTATTGCATGATGAAAAGTAATAACAATGAAGATTAACTTACATTACTTTGTGCAAGCCTCAACAAAAGGTTAAGCTATAGCCGCACAACTCATGGTTTCACCCATAAACAATCAAGTAACAATAGACCTAGAATTCCCAGATGAGAATGTCAATAGCTTTAGTTAAGTGCCTGAAAACTATGAGGCACTCCTACATTTTCACATAGCTTCAACCTCTCAAGGAGATAGTGCCACTACTGTTATCACATTTCCCTATGGGGAGATCTAATCCTTCACTAATCATTTTGCATTCCCTTGCACTAAGAACATGGTAGAGTACAAAGGTCTCCTCCAAGGTGTCCTTGTAGCATGTGACCTAGGGATCCAACACCTAATGATTTGAGGAAACTTACAATTAGTGGTCAACCAAGTGACAAAGGTTTATGCTTACAAGCACCAACATTTATAGCCTTATTGTGACCTAGCAAAGCACTTGATTAAATAGTTTACAATTGCTAATGTCCAACACATTCCATGAAATGAAAATGCCATAGCTGACACACTAGCAACATTAGCATTAAGCATCACACCTAACATGTTCCATGCATTTCCCACCTCAGTGGTGGATTGCACTATGCCTATCACATAAATCACTAACACTACATCCATAGCCACAATAAGCATAACCCACATAGAAGAGTGGTATGACAACATTAAGGCATACCTTCTACAGGGTGAGCCTTCACAACACTTAACTACTACAAAAAAATATGTAGTGCATAAATGTCTGCAACAGTACATCATTGTAGGTGATAACACATTATGCTGCAAATCCTACAATGGCATACTACTAATCTACATAAGTAACAATGAAGTGCAAACAATCATAAAAAAAATTCATGAGGGATTGTGCAGAGGTCACATAGCACCTAGGGTAATGGTAGCAAAAATTAGATGATTAGGCTATTATTAGCCTTACATGGAGCATGATTGCTTCTCAAAGGTCAAAACATGTGACATCTATCAATAGCATAACAACTTAATGCATGTGCCATTGACTGAACTATACACAATGTAGATCATTTGGCTATTTAAATGTAGGGGCTTTGACATCATTAGAACAATAACACCTAAGTCCTCTGCAGGGCATTTCTTCATCATAATTGCAACTAAATATTTTAAAAAGTGGATTAAGGCTATTCCCCTTAGGAAGATAACATCGCAATAGGTTTGCAAATTTGTGCTTAATAACATAGTGACCCATTTTGACTTACCTATGACCATAGTAATAGATAATGGGCCATAATTTAATGATGTTGAAACTAAAGCCTTTTGTGAGCACTTTGGCATAAAACATTCCTTTTCATCATCGTACTACCCATAAGCAAATGGCCAAGTGGAGGCCACTAACAAAGTCATCGTCAACCTTCTAAAGAAGATGCTAAGCAATACCAAACAATGATGGCTTGAGTAACTAGTCTACACACTTTTGGCCTACCACACAACATGTAGAATAGTAACAAGTAAGATGCCTTACAGTCTTGTTTATGGGTCTAAAGAAATTTTTCCCCTTATATTGGAGGTTTCATCGCTTTAATTAATCCTCTTGAACCTCATCGATGAAGCTTAGAACAATGAGTTGAGGACCGTAGACCTCAACTTAATAGAGGAGGAGCACATGCAAATGCTTCATCGCATCAAATGGGACCAAGAAAAGCAATAGAAAAAGCATTATCATAACCAACATCAACACCCGATCAAGAAAGGGGACCTAGTTCCTAAGGCCATTCATGAACTTGCAAACAAATTCTTAGCCAACTAGGAATGGCTTTCTTGATCACTAAGGCTACAATAATGGAGCGTTTAGGCTTACTGTTCAAAAGACATTGAATTTTCCAATCCAGTAAATCATTCATACCTAAAGTTGTACTATGCTTAGCATGTCGCACATTAATGGAACAAGATAAGCATTCATCTGCTATGATGCTAAACGACATTGATTATCTACTATGATGCTAAACTAGCAAATCATTTGTGCATTATGAATTTAAATTAGTAGCCATGCCTTATGTCTGCCACAACGTTAAACTGGCATAGCATTCA
The DNA here is from genome assembly GCA_015680685.1 of Gnetum montanum. Taxonomy (NCBI): domain Eukaryota; kingdom Viridiplantae; phylum Streptophyta; class Gnetopsida; order Gnetales; family Gnetaceae; genus Gnetum; species Gnetum montanum. The sequence goes on from MNCI01031251.1 coordinate 561,396, forward strand.
TCCTTGGGTCATGACATTAAATTGGCATAATAGCACATCCACTACAATGTTAAACTGGCGCAGTAGTCTACTATGACTATAAACTGGCACAACTTATCTGCTACAATGTTAAACTAGCATAATAGTCCGCTAGGACTATAAATTGGCACAACTCATCCACTACAATGTTAAACTAGCATCCAAACCTCTTGTTTGCTATGAAGTGAAACTAGCATAAGCCATCTACTATAACATTAAACTAGCATGGCACGCATCTACCACAATGCTAAATTGGCACAACACTCATCCTTGGGTCACAATGTTAAGCTAGCGTAATAGCATGTCAACTATGATATTAAACTAGTGTAGCAGTCCGCTATGACTATAAACTAGTATAGCTCATCTACTATGATGTTAAACTAGCACAGTAGTCTACTAGGACTATAAATTAGCATACCATGGTCTACTAAGACCTTAAACTAGGTTTTCCATCAGTCATGCATAGTTCCATGAGCAAGTGATCGAGAACAATTTTAACTGCCCCCCACCTTCCAACTTCTTTGCATCATGTGCGTGAGAGTATTATAGTCCCAAAATGGAACATTGGCCATCAGCTCTACCTTTGAAGTACTTGCAACATTCTGTCCCCCTGCATTTTGCTAGTTTTTTAAGCACCTACCATTGGCTCAGCCTTCGAAGCACTTACAACATTATGGCCCCCCATCATTTTGCTAGTTTTTTGAGCACATACAATTAGCTCAACCTTCAAAGCACTTACAGCATTATGGCCCCCCACCATTTTGCTAGGCTTTTTGAGCTCTTGCCATCGATATAGCCTTAGGAGCAGTTACAGCATTATGGCCTCCTACCATTTTGCTAGTTTTTCTTAACACCTACCACTTCCCTAACCTTTGGAGCATTTGCAACATCACCATCCTCAAATACTTTTTTGGCATTTTGAACACCTACAACTACCACAACCTTTCGAGCATTTGCAACATTATCACCCCCAAGAATTTTGCTAATTTTTCAAACACTTGCCATTGGTTTGGCCTTTGGAGCACTCGCAGCATCATCACCCTTGACATTTTATTTATGTTTTATGTTTTGTAGTTTTCTTCTCTTCTCGAAGTTGTGTTTGTAGGATGAAGTCCTTGGACAGTTGTGCAAAGGTGCATCTCATCGTAGTGGCAAGTCACCACATCACTCCGATATGCATGATTGGGCTAGCTAATCCTCTCAAGAGTGCACATCCCTATTACCTCATTATGACCTACCTACACGTATTCCTATGTCTCCATATCCTTACATTCCCCTACATAGTCAAGCTTGCAAACCCCTCTAATGCATACATGCTGCAACCACATGGCACACTCTTGCAAGTCAGAACCCAAGGAAAACATAATATAAGTTGTCCCATGGGGAGCCTTTGTTCACTAGTCAAAGCCTAGGCAAATGTAACACAAGTCATCCTAGGGAGGAAACACTTGTCCCATAGATGAAATGTGATTTTGCAAGCATCAGAACAAAGCCCATCTAGTGGCACATTGTCCACTTGGTGGAATGCATCCCGTAGTCAGCATTAGCAAAGTGTAGAACCCAAAGAAGGTTTACCCCATAGCAAAAAGAAAAATAAAAGAAAACAAGCAAAAGGAAAAATAAAAATCACAAAGAGCAAAGGGAAAAAAGCATGTCCCTAAGAAAATTAGCAAAGTTGCAATTTTGCAACTAGTTAAGCCTTGAATCCACCATGACTCTCTCATGAGCACTCTGATGAGACGTTAATGTTTTTCAGAGGTAAACAACCTCGGTGCCATGGTCATCGTCAACCATGTTGACTCCACATACTACATCATGATCCCCTATTTGCATTTCATCTCCCCTGTTATCCCCTAGCACATTACCTACAATGTTTACTCCTAGCATATCACTATCCATAACACTCTTGAGAACAACACAATGACATTCAACCATGCATGGAAGAGTGATGTTGGTGCTAAAATTGTTGTGGTGTTTTGCAATTCTTTGTTGATGTCTCTCAAGTTGCTCCTCCAGACATCAATAAAGAGGGGCTAATGAAACACCACCAAATTTAGGTGATAGCTTCTTGACTGCAAATTTTTCTAAGTGTCAACATGAGGCAAATTTTTTCTAAGTGCAAGGACTACGCTCTCCACTACCCTAAAGTGTAGTTAGCCAATGGAGAGCATAGTCAGCTCCAAAAAACTAATTTTTTGTAATTTTTCCTAAGTTTCATCATGAGACAAGAAGATGCAAAATTTTTTAAGTGTTGGGACTACACTCTCCACTACCTTGGAGTGTAGTCAAGCATAGTTAGCATGGAAGACCCAATTTGGTAGAAGTTTCTCTAAGTGTTGAGACTAGACTCTTCACTAGACTAGAGCATAGTCAAGTGCAGTCAACTAGAAGCCAAATATTGCAAAAATTTTGTATGTGCTGGGACTACACTTGACCCCAGTTGAGAGCATAGTCATCCTCCCATGGAGAGTGTAGTCAGCACATGGCCACTTTTCTACAAAATTTTTCCTAAGTGTTGGACTATGCTCTCCCCTAGTCCAAACTGTAGTTAAGGGTAGTTAGCTAAAATAACTTCCAAAGGCCTTCACAATATAGCACTAGCATTTAGCTCAACTCCAACACACCTCCAATAAGCATAGTTAGCAAAAGTGCATCTTTTTTGTACCCCTTTTTGTCCCAAAATTGTAACTATGCTCAATTCCACTCAAGATAGTGGATAGCGTAGTCTTGGAGTGTAGTCTTCAAAGTTGCATTTTTTCAAGTACATTGTAGTCTTTTTGGCACATGCACAGGTAGTTGAAAATGTAGTCATAGTCTCGCAGGGTCCATTAAAGTAGAGCAAAGCATAACACCCCTTACCTCAGTGGAGAGTGTAGTTGTGTGCAACATAGTCCCAACTATCCCATTTTCATGTGGTAACCAATTTGTATTTCCCACTAACCCATCCCTTAATGTTTTAGGAGTTGGAAAATTTGAAAGTTGGCATTCTTGGAATTTGGAATTTTTGAAGTGCATTTGGCATCTTTGGCAAGGCAAGGCATTCGCACACCACCATAGCCCATAGCAAGACACCACACACCACTACAGTCCACTATACACCATAGTGGCCAACCTGGCAAGCACAAACACTACAACAGAATGTCAGTCTTTGTGGCCAAACATCCTCAAGACTATGACTACATTGTCCACTATGCCTACTGTGCATCGTGTATCTTCTCACCCCTTCTAAAGTTAACTACACTCAACCCCATTTGGGGTGGTGTTGCTTTCTCTCTCACTCTCTCCCTATGCATTTTCAACATTTTCACTCACATTTTGACATTTTACTTGTATTTTTTATTGTTTTCATGCACCACCAAGAATTGACACCTTTTTTTGCACTAAAAACCTTGACTGTGCTTACCGTCGCTGACATTGTTGAAATTACGAACATCGCTTAACACTTAGCATTGTTTGGTATTGCATTTAGTAAGTCCCTGTTGAATCGATGAGACCATTTTGGGCATCCTATCTCTACCTCTAGTAGGCCCTCACATGAATGCAGGGTTAGAACTATACATCGGCAGACCCCTCAGTGTTCTAGTCACTAATGTTTTTAGTCATCACACATACATGTCTTGAACCCATGTATCCACTACTAGGTTACCAAGCGCTACCCTACTAGGCACACCAAGAAATAACACTGCTAGGATTACCAAGCGAATACATGCTACATTCGAAGTAATATACTTGTGTATTTAATCTATTTAGCTTATGTCTCTTAATTAGCTTAATCAAATTAATTACTATAAAATATTGAATAAATAACTAAAAATATTAAATACATAAATGAAACATTTAAACTATCCAAAATGCTACAATATTTATCAAGAAGTTCATCTTTATTGCCACACACACTGTCATGCTCAGGGACAACAATGCTCGCATAAAGATCCATACACTCAATGACTCCTCCTACAAGAACTCTAAAAAAATATTCAAACTTTTGAATAAATAAACTGCACAAGCTCTGCTACTATTATGAAATCTGATGCCATAAATGTAGCTAGTGAGCAAGTATTTATAGGCTAGGAAAAACCCTTGCATTGACAAGGCATCATTGATGGGGCCTAGTCGACGAGGCCTAGTTGATGCAGTAAACCACGTTTCATTACTAGATAAGTTCACAAGATGTATTTCCAAAAGTATTTGTTTCAAAGTATAGTGTTAGTGCCTTTAAATATGAAGTATTTACTTAGAGATAAGACTCTTTATTTAAAATCTTACTTGTAGGGTATGTACCTTTGCTTCCAATAACCATGCTTTAGTGTCCTTCCTTTTATACTTTCTATGTTTAATAGTACTACTTCTTAACCTACATTTATTTCCATTTTCACTAATATGTTAAAACTTAAAAGAGCCCATGTTGAAGTGGTGGCTCTCTTTATGGTGATTTCTAACACATTTTAACATGTCTATTATGGATTTTTCAGTAAAATTTTGTAATTTCACCTTAATCCCCATTACTTTTCTATCTCTTTTTATTACACATAGTAAATTATCACTTTTAGTTTCATATAAAGTAATTGATTAGAACTTGGAAATCCAAGTGATTTAGGAGACTCTAAGAATGGCCTCTGTCATTTCCTTTACCTTTGGGGAAGCCATAAGGTTATGTTGTTCCAAAAGGGTGAAAATTTATGCCTTTGTTTAGATTCATCCGTCACAACACTAATCTCTATGAACAACCTTTCAGGTTCAATCCCAAAAAATTTGAGAAACCTTTGAAACCTACCACTTACATGACCTTTGGAAATAAAGTTCACTCCTGCCTAGAAATGAGCTCACCAAGGTGGAAATGCTAGTATTCATTCATCATCTTACCATGACATATAGATGCAAAGTTGTCAAGAAAAGAACAAGAATTTAGTATGGGTTGTTCCTAGTTCCCTAAGAAGGGCTACCACTAAAAATCATGAATAGAAATCTGGTAGGTAGGCATAACCTACAATGGTAATTGTGAAGATGTAACACAATGTGGAGAAGGTGGAGAACTTGGCAGACATGGTGGCAAGATGTGGCAACAAAACATGGTAGATGTGGTGGAAAAACATGATGAACATTACATTAGTTGGAAGCTGTTATAGAAGTCCCAACAATAGCACCAAGGGGAGCTTAGGGCTCTCAAACTTTCTCTTCCCCAACTAGTGGTGGTAGTGATAGTAGGTGCCAATGAGCATGAACAACGATGATGCACTATAGCAAATGGTAGCGCATATTAACGGTGGAAATAGCACATGGTCAGTGGTGGCAAGCAATAGTCAATGGTGCGAACAGCAATGCATGGTGGTCAATAATAGCATCAGCAGCAGCTAGCAACTAGTAGGTAGCAATGGTAGCCGCAGCCATAAGAGATAGCACATCTCATCTCCCTCTCTTCCCCATGTAGCAAGGGTTTGAAGAAGAGGATCCACTCTCATTTTCAACAAGAGCAAGTAGTAAGCAGCAATAGCGAGCAGTGGCAACAGGAGACCATGGAGAATTTCAAAATTTACATTTAGTAGTTATTTTATTGTTTTCTCTTCAAGCCTTAAAATTTAAGACAATAATTCAATTTAAATTTTTTTAATTTTTTAGTTTGATTTACCTTTTGGAATGTTACATTGCCCTTTCTAGTTGATACTATTCCCAGGTTTTCATACCCATATGGGAGGCACCCTAAGTAGTAGTCTCCCTAAGTGAGTTTTTTGGGTGTTGATGTGTCCAAAATTTACACATCAACACCTTTTTGGTGCTAAAAGAAGTGCTATTTTCCAGCCTTCATTTTCCATTTTCTAAAATATCAAATTTTCCATTTTTTCCTTGAGAAGTTTATGTTTCCATTTCCTGAAAATTTCATTTTCCCATTATCAATCATCTATTTCTAATTCTTGTTTATAGCCATCTACTTTACAACTTCTGAATCTTCCTTTTGCTATTTTAGTTACTTTGAACTTTTAATTTCCAATTTCAATTTTCTTTCTTGGTTACCCAAAACCTTTATTATCCATTTCTATTTCCAATCTTGGTGATAGTCATTTATTTTCCAATTACAATTTTTGAAATTCAATTTTTTCTGCCTAAAAATTTTTGTTTTTCAGTTCTTGAAAACTTTTATTTTCTAGTTTCAGTTACTCAAACCTTTATTGGCCCATTTTTTATACTCAAACTTTTATTTTCTAGTTTCAGTTACTCAAACCTTTGCTTATGTTTTGTTTTGTTCCTCTGTTCTAGTTATATTTCTAGAATCCTAAACCTTCTTTTCCCAATTCAGATCTTGGCAGTCCTTACCTTAGTTTTGGTGAAGTTTTTTTCATTAATTATTTAGTTTTAAATTTACTTTTCTGAAAATTCTACATTTTCTATTTTTCTTTCAAGGTTTATATATAGCAATTTTAGTATTTCTTCAAAAAAAAAGTAATAATATTTAAATATTTTTTATTTTCTTTAATTTTTACAATTTATTAGAATTTTACATTTCCTATTATTTTTCATTTTATGAGAGAATCTTCCTATAGAACATCTCAACGAAGAGCCTCTACTCTAGCCCTTAATTGACCAGCTATCCATCATTTCACTTTAAGAAAATAACGAGCTTCATGATTTCCAAGTTCTATTCCTATAAGAACTCAAACTAGGATGGTAGCCAACCAACCCCCAAGTCCCTTCATGAGCAACCCTTTTAACTCCATCAACTATCACAATATTCTAAAATCACTTCAAAACATAAATTTATTCTACGATCCCACAACCCCTACTAATGATGCCCATTAACATATACTATGTTTTTAAACCTTACTAGGCATCCATGACATTGTCTAAAATGACATAACATGTAGGGTATTGTGACAAATTTCAAGAGCAAAGTCACCCAATGGTTTTTTATGCTCCCAAATGCCTCTATAAACTTGTGGCAAGAGTTTAAAAATAAGTTCCTACTTTAGTTCAATAGGTTCACTAGCCCTACCATAGCATTAAGCAATTTCACAAGCTTAAGAAAACTACCTAGGAAAAATGTTTGTGACTACAATTTAAGATTCCTCCATCAACTTGCTTATGTACCAAATGAGATGCATCTATAACTTGATGGTATTCTCAATTTCTACATCCCTTCCATTGATCCATTCTTCACCTATGCTATAGATGTTGAGTTAGAAAAAATTACCCTAATGAATAGCATTAAAACTCAATTTGGGATGATGAATGTTAGCAATCCTATACAGACTACCCCTTTGTCATCACAAGTTTTTCCAATGAATAATACTTTATTTTAAACACCCACTCACCTTCAAAAGACTCAACCTACAAGTAGCTATTTTCAAGGTCCTACCTCCTCTTCATTTTTACCACCAAATACTAGTTTAAGTGACAACCAATCAAAAGCTTTCATCCAATCCATCATAAATCCAAATGGAATATCTAATTCTTATGCATCCACTTTTCGAACAAAAAAACCAAATGACACAAATATTAACTTCACTTCAAAAGCTTTCCAATGAAGTAGTTGAATTGAAACAAAATAATAATAAAGTCCCTATACAATTTGAAAAATTGAACACATCAATCAATGATGATTATTGTTGTCTTCATAACACTAGGCAACATCCTAAGAAAACTTGTCCTTAATTTTTAGCATTATATGGTGATGATGCCCAAAGTCAACAAAATGGGAAAACCCCAATTATGGTCTTGAACATACCTCATGAAATAGAAAATGAAGAAGTTTCCTCATTGATACAAGTTATGGTAAGTCATTCCAACTCACATAACACTCACTACTATAGACTTAGTGACATTATGAACACCACACAACAACAAACTAGGAATAATTCTTATACTCCTCAAGAAAAAAGAGCTTCTAGTCAAAATAACATAAATAATCAAACTGAACCATCCCAAGAAAACATCCCACAACAACCAAACTTCCCTTTAATATTTATAAAAACACCATCTCAACAAAAAGCCAAAGATGAACATAAGACTTATTATCTAGTTGAGGATTTGAAAATAATTAAAGAAAACATTTTAATGTATGATCTTCTACATTTTAATGTAATGAAAGATGTGATTCCAAAGATAGTTCATACACCTGAAACCAACAAAGAAAAATCTCCAACAACTAAAAGGCAAGTTCATTTTGCAGAAAGTCTCAATGTGATATCAATACAAAATGCAAGTAATTTTTGGTCAAACAAGAAAGATCAACCACCTTTCTTAAGTTTGGTCATTTTAAGAAATAATGTTCATAATTTTTTGATGGATTCTAGTACAATTGTTAGTGTCATGCTACTTGAGGTATATAAAACATTAGAAACACGAATGCTACCACAAGCAAGAAGCGTGATACAACTCAATGGATCTAGTGTATTTATAGTAGGGCTATTAAAAGGAGTAAATGTACAACTTAAACAATACCCTACATTTACATGCTATATAGATATTTTAGTAGTTGATATGTCATCCACTTATGGTGTGCTTTTATCTAGGACTTTTCTAAGCAAGTTTGGGGCTTCTTTAGGTAAAATTTCTCAGAGATATTAATTCCTATTAAAAGAGAATTTGAATATTTAGTTATACCAAGAGAACCTTTTTATAAAAAAAGTGGTAACATATTTTAATTAGCAAAATAAATCTTTGGAAAATCAAAATACAAATCTTTATATTGGAGTTATTAAATTTGGACTTTGAAAAAATTGTTATAAATAACCATGTGAGTGAAATTATAGAAATAAATCCTTTTCCTCATACAGATTCCACCCAACACTATCAAACTTTTAGAGAATTTGAAGAAATTTATGAAGATGCCTTGCCTTATCATCAACATGATAAAAAAACATTTCTTTTGGGTGATCTACCAACATTAGAAAATGACAATGATATAAATGAGATCGTAACCATTAAAATGTTAGAAGGTGTGCCAAATTTTGATGACATATCCATTGAACATGTCCCTAGAGAAGAAAATTATGTTCCTAATTTAGTAGCTCAAATGGCCACTATTTTATATGTCCCTTTTAGACTTAATGCTTGGGATTCTAAAAGAATTATTGAAAAGGGTAATTCCTATTCTATTCCAAATAATATCTTTTCTTTCCAACTTTTGATGATGATGATCATATTCATGAATTTTTATTTTCCAAGGGTAAATTTAGTGATTAATGTTTTAAAGTTTCTCAAATTAATCAAGAAGTACTATCAAAAGATGTCATATTTTTCAAATTTAGTTTCCATTAGAGATCAAACAAGTGAATTGTGGTTATGTATCAGTTTTCATATCCTCAATCATCAACAAATTGTTAAAAGATGCTTTGACAAGAAATATATAGGTAAAGCCTTTAAAGTAGGCAGCCTAGTCCTTAAGAGAGATAGAGCATCTGGCCAAACTAGCCCTCAAACTAACTTTTCTCCTATGTGGTTAGGTCCATTCCAAGTTATAAATGTCATTAGCCCCAATTTTTACAAAATTGCAAATTTGCAAGGATATAAATTACATAGAAATTTTAATGCATTTCATCTAAAGCATTTCTACTTAGGTGTCCCACGTGAACACCTAGGAGATCCTTAGTTTCATGCTTTCTTCTCTTTTACCATGCATTTCATTTATATATAGTTGCATTTGCATATTTTCTTTGCATTTCCATATCTCTTTCTTAGCATATTGGTTTTGGTTTGATTTGTGCTTTTCATATGATTTTAGTAATAATTATGATCATTTGAGTTACTAGGCATTGGATCATCATAACACCATTTAAAAATAACGCAAGTATAGTACTTTATATGATATATCTTATTACTATTATATAAAATCATTTTTATATAATATATTTCAATAATGCTAGGATTCTTCCCAATCTATTTCAAGGTTTTAGTTTTATTAGTTATGTTGGATTATGGGGGATGGGATTTATGCTAACTTATCATGTTATCATCATGATCCTGTGAATGTAGGATATGTGAAGTTGAAGAATGGTTAGCCACAATCACTAGTTGACCTTGAAAAATTTCTTTTTCCCTCTCATAAGCCTCATCCCTCAAGTTTGATGATCCATGACTATCTTGTGAGCAACAAGGTGAAGTGTGTTCATCTCCACTTAAGAACCCTTAGCCACCTAGGAAACCTACTATGATGCCATCTAGATAGTAATTAAAGGCATATACATGAGGGTTGAACTGCACCATGGGAGAAGTTCTAAAAGGACCATGTTTTTTGGTAGTGCAACTAATCGTCCAAACTTGTATTGAAATTTCTAACTTAAGAATGAAGTACCCCATGAGCAAAGTTTCCTCAAAAAAGAGACAAAAGAAAAAGGAATGAGGACCACGTTCATTGGCAATGTAATAAGTTCTTAAGTGTGATGGGGTCTAGCAACAATTCTCACCCTAGCCTCCATTCCCCTTTTAAACCTATTTCCCTAAATTTTTCCTCAAAAAAAACCCAAGGAAAAATTGGAAAGTTGTGGCTAGTTACGATCTAAAAAAAAAACATGTTCTCTTCATAAAGTTTAGTATAAGTTTTGTGCTCAAAGTAGTCCACGTCCTTTTTACTTTTACCTTGTGAGAAAATTGAGAATGAGATCTTAATTATATACCTTAATATATATATATATATAGTTAAGCTTATGATTTATAAAGATTATATATTTAGATGTTGATTAATTGAGATGGTGTGGTAAGGGTGGCCGACATTTAGTTCTCTCTTGATTATATGATTATTGTAATCATATTTAGATTAGTATATTTTTCTTTTAAATTTCAATTTACCAAGTCTGCATTTGATGACATACTCCATCCTCTATCTTTTGCCTCCCCCCTTTGAAACATTTCTATGATTTTTCTATTCCTTGCACTTGCATGTAATTTCTAGTTAGGGGACTAAGTGTTAATGCCAACATCACCCATGCTAGGCACAGGGCCATAGGTTACTAGGTAAGTTCACAAGATGTATTTCCAAAAGTATTGGTTTCAAAATCTAGTATTAGTGCCTTTAAAAGTGAAGTATTTATATAGATATAAGACTCTTGATTTAAAAAACTTACTTGCAAGGTACATACCTTTACTTCCAATAACCACACTTCAATGTCCTTCCTTTTAAACTTTCTATGTTTAATAGTACTACTTTTGAACCTACATTTATTTCCATTTTCACTAATATGTTAAAACTTAAAAGATCCCATGTTGAAGTAGTGGCTCTCTTTATGGTGATTTCTAACACATTTTGGCATGTTTGTTATGGATTTTTCAATAAAATTTGTAGTTTCACCTTAATCCCCATAACTTTGCTATCTCTTTTTACTGCACATAGTAAATTGTCACTTTTAGTTCCATACAAAGCAATTGATTAGAACTTGGAAATGCAAGTGATTTAGGAGACTCTAAGAATGGCCTCTATCATTTCCTTTACCTTCAGGGAAGCCATGGAAGATGTGGAGTACAAAGGTTACATTATTCTGAAAGGGTGGAAAGTTATGCTTTTGTTCAGAGTCATCCATCAGAACCCTTATCTCTACGAGGAACCTTCTAGGTTCAACCCTAGTAGATTCAAGAAACCTTAGAAATAGACCACTTACATGACCTTTGGAAATGGAGTCCACTCCTGCCCTAGCAATAAGCTCGCCAAGGTGGAAATGCTAGTATTCAATCATCATCTTACCATGACATACAGATGCGAAGTTGTTGGGAAAAGAATAGGAATTCAATATGGGTCATTCCTGGTTCCTTGAGAAGGGTTGCCACTCAAGATCATGAATAGGAATATGGTAAGTGGGCATAACCAATGGTGATAGTTATGCGGTGTTACACGACATGGAGAAGGTGGAGAACGTGATAGATGTGATGACAGAACATGGCAAACATGGTGGCAAAACATGGCAAACATTACATCGACTAGGAGCTATTATAAAAGTCCCAAAAATAGTGCCAAGGGGAGCTCAAGGTTGTCAACCTCTCTCTTCCCCAACTGGTGATAACAATGACAATGGGTGCCAACTGGTGCAAACGGAAATGGTGCATGGTAGCAAATAGTGATGCACATTAGCAGTGGAAATGGCACATGACCAATGGTGGTAGGAGATGGTTAACGACATGAACAGAAATGCATGGCAATTAGTGACAGCATCAATAGTAGTGGCAACAATGACGATAAGAGATAACACATACCTATCCCTCTCTTTACACCATCTCCCTCTATTCCCTACACAAAAAAGGTTTTAAGAAGAGGAGCCACTCTCATTTTGAATGAGAGTAGGCAACAAGAAGCAACAATGAGTGGTAGCAGTAGAAAACTAAGGAGAATTTTAAAATTTACATTTAGTAGTTATTTTACTATTTTCTCATCAAACCTTAAAATTTAAGACAGTTATTCGATTTAAATTTTCCCAATTTTCTAGTTTAATTTACCTTTTGGAACGTTACATTGCCCTTTTCAATTGAGACTATTCCCAAGTTTCTGTACCCATACGAGAGGCACCCTAGGCAATAATCTTCCTAAATAAGTTTTTCAAGTGTTGATGTGTCCAAAATTTACACATCAACAATTATATAATAAAGATGAAAGTATTTAAAGGAGTTCACTATTTTTACATTACAATCCTAAATTTAAAATTATAATTTGCATTTCTTATGGATATCATTATTATTATTTTCTCTACATTCACTTACAAGAGTACTAACAAAAATTGCCTAGAATTTGCAACATATTTTGTATACCTTTTTTAAAGTTAAATTAAACCATATGTGCATAAATAAAGTAGATTTATCTAATGAAATCCTTGCTTGATAACATCATGATGGTTTTCTATACATATACAATACTACAACTTAGTAATAGAAACGAGAGAAAATTAGGGATAAAGGACATTCTTGTTTAAAAAATGACTTGGGAAAAATTGGTAGATGTAGATGACTCCTCTTAAAACTTAGAATAGTAAAAATGTATTAAAATACATTTGTGTTTTAAATTTCAAACACATATGAAAAAATGTATCCAAATGTAAAAGTGAAAGCCTAAGTTGAAGCTTGAATCAAAAGAATTATAATAGAATTGTAATGTAGGCATATGATGTTTGAGGCAAAAGAGTTGCCATAAATAAGAGGAAAGCTACAAATAAAATAAATACCTTTAGAGAGAAGGCCATCAAACTATAAATTAAGGAACATCACATGGCTAAATACAAAAAAAAAACTAGCAAACTATTAAAGGCACAACTGACTATTTTCTATTTACCAATAGCTTCTACTAAAGGAATAAATCAAATTTTCTTGGATTCATGAAGATTACTTTCCAAAAATTGGAAAAGTTTGACCTAGGGATCAAGTCCACTCAAAGCCATAAGCAAAGTGGAGAATAACCACTATGTCCAAGTAATTGCTACATTTAAAATCATTTTGGTTGTTAATATAATGTTTCCTAGTAAGGAGGAATAACTAGTCGTTAGTAATGAGTGCAACTAAGTTAGTTATAAGCCTAATGCTAACCTTGGCAATTAAACCTATAACCTCATCTGATGAACCATGATATTGGGTCTACGATATCACATCTGTGATATCAGGTCTTTGATATCAAATCCTACCATGCAATGTTAGATACCCGATATCAGGACCTATCTCCATGCCTATAAATAAGAGACGAGCACACTTGGTTTTGCAATAGTTAGTTAGACCCTTAGCCAAAATCTTGCCTTTTCTCCCTCCCAGAGTTAGAATTATTCCTGTGTGTCTGCAGTAGGAGTCATAAAGTGAATGGATCTTTATTCGAGCATTGTGTACCTAAGCACACCTTGTGTATGGCAATAAAGACAAACTTTATGATAAACCTTGCAGCATCTAGAATAGTTTAATTAGTGTTAATTGATGTTATTTAATGCTTTCCTAGTTAATTAATGTCTTCTCTCACCCTACACTTTCTTAAATAAATACACTCAATACAACCACTTAAAGCATGTGTGTAACACTTGGTAACCCAGTAACGATTAGTGTTTGATAATCCCAGCAATGTTGCACTAGTTCAAGTTGTGTACGGTAAGTGGAAACAGATGCTGGTGTTAGGATTAGTTAGAACTTAGTTAATGAGTAGTAAATTTAAATTAGTCACTTAGTTATCTCTCTCCTCCCTTATTAGCACAGGACATAAAAACATAAAAGATATAAAAATCATATGCCGCAAGCTTACTTAACCATACAATCGAGACATATATGTAAGTTTGGGAAGATAATGATTAACCAACCCATCCTTGTTCCACAGAGGTGCATAAGCACTTAGTCCTTGGAATTTGACTGGACCATGTGTGAAAGCCTCGTATTCGTATGGTTGAGCATAGGGGTACCCTCCCTGCTCATCATTGGCACTGTTGTTGGGGACTTATTTTTTTGTGCACTAATTAGAACTTAGGAAATCATTCACATCATTGAAACAAACCCTTAGGGTTAGTTGAGAAAATAAAAACAATACATTTCACACTAAACAAACAAGTGTGTCTCCTTCTTCGTATGAAAGCACTTCACTGCCTAAATCTAAAATAGGAAACAATCGGTGGCATAATACACATGACGTTGATCTACCAATTCCTCAACAATTTCGAGTGGTATATATTCATCCCAATGAGTATATACCAAACCTCACCTTTATCCTCCATCAAGATGAACAACTATGTTGGTGAGACTTAGAAGGTAACATACTATTTGTTGGCGACCATTTGGGACACGACCGCCAATGAGTGTCCTCGAACAGGATTTAGGTGCTTGCTGGTCTCTGGCAACACCAAGGCCCAAATACCTCCAAATAGACTCAGTAGTTAATGTGAGTATGTATGTGTGCTATTGCGGCGTGCGGTTGTGAAAAATGAAATGATTACATTGTGTGTAAACTACAAATGACTTATCATAAAGAGATTCAGCCAACTTTGCCAAGTACTGTGAGTTATGGAGAGTTCCTATTTTGTTCAATTGCCTAGTCAACGCAATCCTTATAATACCTACTTGTAACAAATAAAATTTTGCAAAAACATTTGAGCACAACTCTATGAATCTACTTCTAATTTTCCCCAGAGAAAGAGATAGTTCCACAAGAAAACTAGAAATAGAATAAGATTCGATGGAAATAGACAGAAAAGAAAGCAGATTTGTGTGGACCTCAAATATTTGAACAAGGTAAAATGACATGAGTAAACACTTTGCAATAAAGCTATCCCAAATTCAATAACTATGAATTGTTAAACTTCCAAGGCTCAAATAAGCAATTTCTTCAGGACAATCCTACTATGCTACCAAAAAATTGCTGCGTAAACTATCACGTACAAGACTCCATTTTTGGCTAGATAATGGATGTCAACAATTGCATTCAACACAACCTTCAAAAGAATTAACAATTTTTGATTGAAATACCATGGAGATTCACTTTAAAGATAAAAAGAAGCTATTCTGGTCCCATCAAAATACCAAATATTTTCTGAACCCTCTTGACTATTGAATTGTTCAATGGCATGACTACAAGCAGAGGCTCTCTTACAACAATCCCAATAGCGGTTCTTATACGTTGCATAATAACCAAATTCACTACTAAAATGCTCTTAAGGCTTTCAAACACAAGCGCTTCTATGGCAAAATTTTAACAAAAATTTTCTATCGGGCAACAAGAACAATAAGAACAATCTAAAAATTCCAAAATTACTTGCCAAGGATGATACTATCTAAACCACTAGCTAAACAATTTAAACAAAACAAAAAAAAATTACTCACAGGACTATGAAAAAGAGGCTGAAATCTTTTCTTTAGCAAGTCATCTTACAAGCAATCTTTCAAAATGTCTTCCAAGAGTGTGTCTCCAAGTGAGAGCTCCCAAAAGTGTTCCAAAGTGAGACCCCTTGTTCCCCTTCCTCCTTGACCCCTGAAGCCTTTTTATAGGGTTCAAAGGTAGTTAGGTAAGCTACAAAATATCTTGGGTGGTCATAACCACCATAGAGATAAAAAAGCTACAATGGACAAGTGTCCTATTCAATTATCAAGTGTCTTCATTCAGTTGCCAAGTGGTCACCATGGAGATAAAAAAGTTGTAGTTGACAAGTGGCCCATTTAGTTGACAAGAGGCCATTTTGGAGATAAGTGGCTGTAGTTGACAAGTGGCCTTTGTATTGGTTACAATATCATAGAAATTTAAAATACAATCACTAAGTTACATAGAAATACAAGCTCTAGTTGCAACTTATTCCATACATATATATCCTCTTTATTTTGCTTTTTCTTGGCAATATAGGAGATGGCAGTTGGATGGTAATATAAAATCATGTAATTTAACCCTCAAAAACACAAAAAAAATTTTCCCACAGGGCCTTTGTTTATCAGAGATTTGCTATTTGATTTGTTCTTTATGAAGTAAAAAATATTCAAGCCCTTCGATGATGTAGAAACTACCATCCACCAAGAAGCTGGAGTAGAGCTTTGGGGAAGAATGCATGTTGGGAAGCCTGTCAACATGAATGCAAGAACAAAAAGAGAACAGGAGATCTACAAAATCTGAGTTCCCTGCAATAGCAAACTGCTTACCAAAACCATTTTATTCAAATTTGAATCCTGAAACTCCCCTTTTCACAATGATCCACTCCAAAAAGAACACAACGTCCACATGAGATCTTGCATCAGAGAAAAAACTGTAAAGAGGGTTGTTGGAGAGAATATTGGATAACTTGATGGATCAAGATGGACACCCTTGAACTTTATCAGGAATTAGAAAGAGGTCTATAATATTTGCCATAGAAATTTGCAGTTTTGTTTCCTGCATCTCATTTCTCACATGGGTTTGCTAACGGTAGTCTTTTTTGTCTTCAAAACCGTAGCAGAGCATATGACGTGGTCGTTGACTTGACGAGGGTTTTCTTTGGCGCAAGTTTTGGTGACTTCGGCTTTGATTTAGGGGCGATGATGATACCGAGGGAGCTTAGAAATGCATTGTTGCAATGTATCATGTTTTGTTGGAGCAGCTCGTATGTGGTCATGGTAGGCAACTGGCGATTGCTATTTCCTGCTTAATTTCCTCAAGTTGTTTTAGTTGGTTTTGTAGTTCTGCATTTCTGATTGAATATCACGTGTGTAAGGGTGTAACGGTTTTGTGGTTCTTAAAACGGATTTTGATTGGTGGTTTACATGATAAATTTCTTGTCATACTAATTTTCATTTTCCCTAAACAAATCCTACCCTGCGAGGTGAACAAGTGTAAGCGACTGCAATGCCAATTCCCAAGGTGATGCCCAAGCCCAAGCCGATGCCGATGCCGATGCCACCACTTTTCATCCTCAGCAGTCATCCATGACACCACGTCATCTTCATTAACATCACCTCCTTAATTGGCACGCAGGTCCTGCTGAAGCTAAGCGTGAATCTGTTATCCTTGTTGACATTGGTGAACAGATTGTCAGCATCTACCGCATTACGCCTCCAAATAAACAGAAAAGGAAAAGAGACGAAATAGAATAAACCCTAGCATAGAGGGTTTAGCCAGAACTAAACTTAGTGATGGCCTTAGTTCCCTCAAAAATAGCATGTTTGGCCAACTCGCCAAGCAAAACGAGCTTCACGGCTCTGAACCTCGCAAGAAGAAAGCATATCGTGCTTGGTGTAGCGAGTGAGCTTGGAAGACGCATTCGCAACTTTCTCAAAAATGTCAGTGGCAAACGAATTCATGATGATCATGGCCTTGGATGAAATGCCAAGATCCGAATGCACTTGCTTAAGAACTTTTTAAACATAAACCTTGTAAGACTCCATAGGCTTGCACTGGGACTTTGTTCCAAGTTTTCAGCCACACTTGCATTTGCCAGATTCCACTTTCGCGATCTTTTTGCACCTGGATTTCATGGCCTTCTCCCTCTCTTTTGTCTATACTTCCATTCCTCTACTTTACAACATTTTTTTTATTTGTTACTGAGTGTCTTTCAAAATATCCAAGTTCAACTCTTCTCCTAGATAACTCTATCCTTGGAAAAATTTAGTTTTTCATTGTCTCAACTTTTCTCTCTTCAGTGACCTTAGCAGGCAAGATGTTTTGTGCAGATGTGAATGAACATACATAGATATTGAAAACTTTCACCAATATTCTGATGTGATAGTTCATGCAAACATTTGTTCATGATAATCTCTGACCTGTTATTGCAGTCCTTGCCATTATTAGTAATATGGAAAATATTCTTGTACTTTATCTGCAAACTCCTCAAAATATTTTCTACCACAAAGGAGCATGCTATACATAGCAAAACCACTTCTTCATTTCAATAGTTCTATTGAAATATTTTGAAGGTTTCAATCATCTCATATCTCTGTTCCATGAAATGGCCAAAATGTGCCAACACTATTACCTCCCAATCATTCAGTCCCAAGCATGCTTCTTCATGCTCTCACACAAATTGGCATGTAGCACTTACATGCAAAATACATTGTGCAAGACCATGACTCAAGATAATACCATCCTACAAAGGCACAATGTCAAAGGGACTTGCAATAGGAGAGACATCATAAGTCTTTGAAGGATAAGTGGTCCCAAGATGTCCCACATGTCTTAAGCAAAAATAAGGATGGTGAACCTACCTCAAGCAGTCACCCACACAACGATGTTCCTTCCCTTGACTTTGGCCAAGGGGTTGTGTATCAAAACCTTCATTCCACTATTCATAACCCAGATTTTGATACCCATGGGCACAAAGGGTCCAAAAAAGGAACACAAACACATGATAAAGATGGACATTCTGATCATAATCACAATCAAGGTCGAGACCACCGAAGAGAAGGTAGCAAACACCATCATGATGATGGTTCTCCTTCTTCTTCACCTTCATCATTTCCTTCATCCTCTCCTTTAGTATATGGACGTAGTCATAAAGAAAAAGATCATGGGAATAAAGGTAGGTAAAGTGGAAGTCATAAATGAAACAACCAAGAAAGTGGACGAGGGCACTCTAGAGAATCACAACATAGAAAAAGGGAGAGTAGGGAACAACATAGGAATCATAGACACCATGGATGAGATGATCACGGTGAACCCCTACTCGCTACTCAAAGTATGTTAGACATAACTGAGGCCGTTAGAATCCCAACAAGGCACCAAAAGAATAGTAGGATCAAGAGATTAGATATGAACAACATCCCACGATTTGAAGGGGGATACAACGCTGATCCTTAGAATCACTTACAAGCATTCCATGATGCGTGTGCCTTATAAAACATAGAGAAAAAATGGAAAAAACTTAAGTTGTTCCCATGGATACTAGTTAAAGAAGTGGAAAGCTGCTACTAGTACTTAGAACTAGAATCCATTCGTAGGTGGAGTATTATGTTAGAATTGTTCAACGACAAGTACCGAATGTACTCCCAAGTGTCTAACTTGTGAAAGCAAATCCAAGGATGGAAATAAGGAGGACATAAATCCTTGGATGCTTCCATGGGCCGATACTATGCACTGTTACATTGTTGTCCTGACCATGGATATTCGCAAAGGAATCAACTACACCATCTCATAGATGGGCTTAGGCATGAAACGAGAAGAACCCTTGGGACTTATGCCCAAGGAAGACTATCCAAGCTTAGGTCCCATCAAATTCAAAGAATATTAGAGCAAGTTGCTAAAGAAGAAGGTGAGCTATGAAAGAGAAAAAGTGCAAAAGAGTATAATAGAGATCCTTCCCTCCAGAAGAGAGGATTAAGATTTGTGAGGATGAAGAAGAGTCACCACTTGAAGAGATGGTGAATAGGAAAATTTTGCTTATCCAAAAGTTAACATCATAAGTATCAGCAAAGGTAGACCAAATGTGGGATTCCCTAGACAATAGATTTCAAACTATTCTTAAATTAGTAGAGGAGTCTAGAGAGCAAGGTAGTGAAAAATGAAAGGAAAAAGAGAAGCTAAACATGCACATAGCAAGGGTAAGGGCAAAGTTGTCATCATTGAAGAGGTTGTGGATTTGGAAATAGACAATGATAGTGGATGCAAGATATGTCAATATGGCCATCCTAAGGGATGTTGCCCTATAATCTCACATCTACAGGAGTCTGGGGTGTATGCACTCAACCCATGATTGAACAAACAGCAAACACCCCAAAGGTTACCTTACCCCCAAGGTAATCCAAGAAAATTCCACCAACCCTTAATGTATTATCCAAGTGGAACTCCACCAAAACTAATTGAGAAATATCAATAGTGGCAGCACCCATAATCATGGGGAATTCCACCACTAAGGCAACAGTATCCTTACCGGCAACCTGACCCATATGGATATTACATGCAACACCCAATATCTCCATGTAACTCTATTGGTTACGATACTCCTCAACATCACTACTAAGCCCGCGAGTATTATGGGACTCCCTCTTCTAAAGGTGATATTCTGCAAGCATATCATCCTTCTCATCCAACCTCATCTCTTCCACCAATAGCTCCACTATCACCTGGTCCTGCAATGCAAGGTGAACTTACTACCCAACCGCAGCAACGTAATGCCACAAGGGCTGTTAACTCTCAACCTACTATTGGTTCCGACAACCGCATGAAGAAAATACCTTTCTTTAGAACCAACAGTCCAACCAAGCCCTTGTAATCACAAGTAGTTGATTCCTTACACACCTTAGTATCAATCAAAACTTCAAAGCTTCCTTCAACCCAACCACCGCACTCAATGCATACAGTCATGCTAACACATGTCGTCACCGATTGGATCAAAGTTGGTCATCTTCCGAGGAAATTCTCTAATCCTGGGAGTTCTTTAATATACTTACAAATTTCTAGGAATGAGCCATACAAAGCTCTTTTGGATTCAAGTTCTAGTATCAATTTAATCTCTTAAGAAATGTACAAGGCTTGGAACCTACCTTCATTCAAAAAGAGTAACATCCATCTAGAGTTGGCTGACTAGTTCATCATTGTCCCATCAGGACTAGTGAAGGACATTGTTACCACTATTTGTGGGTGGTCATACCTAGTTGACTTCCTAGTGATTCAAGTGAACAATGATAAGGGGAACTTCCCAATCATAATGGAAAGGGCATGGCTAAGCACCATCAATGCACACCTAGGAATTTATGATCTTTTCCTAGAAATATTAAAGGAACATACATTTGGAAAGATTAAGAAGAAGAAAGTTTCATGCATCACATACAGTGACACAGGGTGTAATTGCGTGCAGAGGTCATGGTTTGTGCAAAGTTTAGCATTTCTTGCATGCAATCAATGTGCACAAGTGACTAATATACAAAGATGCCTATATGCAATAACCACACGATAGTAATGCACCCAATGGCTGACAGCTGATCAAGAAAATAGTTCAATCATATGCATGGAACCAACTAAGGGTTTGACTTACACTTACATTAATAGCATAGACGCATTAGAGCAAGTCCACCTTCCAAGTCTTAACCTTGAAAATATCAACTAGGTGAAGTTGGAAATCCCTAATAAATTTAAACAAGAACCCCTCGAGCTGAAACCATTACCCACTGGTATGGAATACACATTCCTTAAAAATGGAAAATCAATAATTATTAATGTGAAGCTTGCTCCACAACAGAAAGAGAGATTGTTGAAGATGATAAATAAATGATCGAAAGCCTTCACTTTGTCATATCCTAAATTAACTGGAATAGACCCTAGGATATGCTAGCATAGAATTTACACCGACCCCTCCATGAAGCCTCAAAGACAACTATAGAGGTGATTGAACCCAAAGCTGAAGCAAGTAGTTAAGGAAGAAATTGAACAGCTTCTCAAGGCTGGGTTCATATACCCCATTGTTGATAGCGAATGGGTTAGCCTCCTAGTTATTGAGCCTAAAAAGGAAGGAAAATGGAGGGTGTGCATAGATTTTAGGCTACTAAATATGACAACATTCAAAGATCACTTTCCATTACCATTTGTCGACCAAGTCTTAGACACCATCGTAGGGCATCGCTATTACAATTTTCTGAATGGATATAGCAGATATAACCAAATAAAAATAGCCCCAAAAGACCAAGCCAAGACTATGTTCACCAGTTCTTGGGGAACGTTCGCATACAAATAGATGCCATTTGGCTTGTGCAATGCCCCTACAACATTTCAACGACTAGGTCTAAGCATATTCCAACAGTAGATAGGGAATGGCATGGAGGTCTTTATGGACGACTTCTCCACTTATGGAACAAACTTTGATCAAGCCTTGGAACGGTTAGAAAAAGTGTTAAAAAGATGTGTAAAAACCAATTTGAGGGTCAACTAGTAGAAAAGCCATTTGATGGTCTAAGAAGGTGTAGTACTAGGGCACAAAATCTCACAGATAGGGATAGAGGTAGACCCCAAGAAAATAAAAGTTATCCAAGGAATTACCCATCAACTGGAAACTATCAAAGATATTTGGTCATTCCTTGGACACACTAGCTACTATAGGAGATTTATTGAGAACTTTTCAAAGGTTGCTAAACCATTGGTGGAATTAACAAAAAAGGATGTACCTTTCAAATGGACTAGGGAATGTGAACTAGATTTCCAAGCTTTAAAATAGAAGCTAGTAGAAACACCCATTCTACAAGCTCCTAACTGGTCCAAACCATTCCATATCATGACTGGCATGTCCAACTATGCCTTAGGAGCTATACTTACATAGTTATATGACTAGAAGCCTCCTTATTATATCCACTATGCAAGTAGAAGTATCGCTAATGCACAACTTAACTACACTACCATAGAGAAAGAATTAATGGTTGTAGTGTTTGCACTAGAAAATTTTAGACACTATGTATTGGGATATAAAGTATATATACATACACATCATAGTGCAATATGGTTCCTCATGAATAAGCCAATGGTAAGCCCTCATATCATACAATGGATTGTAATCTTAGAAGAGTTCGATTTAACGATGATCGATCACAAAGGCACTAAGAATGTAGTTGCTGATCATTTATCTCAGTTGTGATGGAACAACAAAGAGGATGAGTATATAATTTTTGATCATTTCCTTGATGAATTCCTCTTTTTTAGTGTAGTGAATAATCAATTAACCACGTAGACAAACTAGTATAGTAGCATTCTCACCTATCTCCTTACACAACAAACACCACAAGGGTTTGACACCAAAAAGAAACAACAGTTTCTTCACCAAGCCAAGTATTTTATGGAAATCAATGGGTAACTTTACAAAGTGTGTCTCGATAACTTGGTTCGATGGTGTGTTCCCAATATAGATCAACTACGAGTTCTCTAAGATGCTCATGAGGGTCCTTGTGGAGGTCATTAAATTGGGAGACGAATGGCCATCAAGATCTTACTTGTAGGATATTATTAGCCTACATTGTTTTAGGACACCCATCAATTTGTCCAATCTTGTAAGCACTGTCAATGTGATTGGGGAATCACTGCTAGAATGGAGGGTCCACAACAATGGATTCAACTATTAAAACCCTTCAACATTTGGGAAATTGATTTTATGGGGCCCATTACACCAATGTCCAATGGAAAAGCTTATATCATAGTTGTTATAGACTACCTAACAAAATGGGCCAAAGAAGCTACTGTTAAAGATTGTACATCATCTATAGCTACATAATTTGTTCAACAACAAATCATGAATAGGTTTGGTATGTCATGTGCACTTATTTCAAACAATGGTACACACTTCACAGGTGCAACTTTTCAGAAATTAATGTAATGCTTAGGGGTTGAGCATAAATTGACTACATCATACCACCCTCAAGCAAATAGTCAAGCAAAGGTCACCAATAGGGAGATTATGAAAATATTGATAAGAACTATTAGCAATTATAGGCAAGATTGGAGCACTAAACTAAACGATGCTCTTTGGGCATACCGCTCCACATGGAAACTCCCTACAGGCTACTCTCCCTATGAGTTAGTGTAGAGAAGCTTTTGACACTTCCTATTCAAACTGAGATCCATACACTATCCATAGCATGTGACCTCAACCTTGACCTTGATCTAGCACAGAAACAACAGTTAGTAACCCTTAACTTGCTAGATGAAAATTGACTAGCTGCCCTGTCATCTAATGAATTGCACAAGGCATTCAATAAACAATGTCATGACCTAAGAATTAGGAAAGTTAAATACCAATCAGGAGATAAGGTTCTCTAGAATCCCACACATGTGCCACAATGTACCAAATTTCAAACACTGTGGGAAGGACCTTATGTCATTTATGCAACTTTTTCTTCGGAGGCTATGACAATATACAAACCTGAGAGCTCGGACAAGAAATTGTTGGTCAACATGCAATAAACCAAACCTTTCCATGAGCTTAGGACAGCCAGTACACATGCTACCTCTATTGGTGAACAACCATGCTCACTATTTCAGATCTCCTCCTTCCAACTTAGTCATGGGAGAGATGGCCACCTATGTTAACCATTCTAGGCCCTAAGTTCTTTTTGAATATTTTTTTTACATGTTTTTGTTTTACAAATTTTTATTTTATGCATTTTCCTAACTTTTTTTTTTTTTACACCATCATTCATATTTTTACTATTTCTTTGTTTTCTTGATTTACTTTTATTCGTCATCCAATAAGTGCTCACGATGGTGGATTGAATTATATCATATTGATTGCTAATGTTTGGTTTTTACCTTTGAATTATGATGCCGATATTAAGGTATGGTTCTTTTGGTAAAACAAGCAATGAGTCCACACCATCCACTCATCCATACAACTCTATGGTCTCCTTTCACTTGGAACTGTACAGTCCCATTTTTCTAACTAAACTTGTTATTAAGTTGGTGGCTAGGTATTTTTCAAACCAAGGAAAGACTCAAAGGATGAAAAGGGTGTGACTTTAAGGGGATTCAATGCATTTTTGATGGCCATTCTCTTGGGTTCTTGGATGCTTTTTCTTGGGTTTTCAACCATTCCGACATTGTTTAAATATCAAAAAGTTGAGTGAATAAAAATAAGTCTTTGCATGGTGTGGTTCTCACACAAAAAAATGAGAATTCAAAGCACACCCCTTAGACATAATAAAGCAATCTGGGCTACAAGCACTGGTTATGACACCAAAAAGACATGTTATCCATGCCTGAAGGTTCCCTCTAACTAAGGCCCTTTCTCGCTTCCTACTTCTCTATCTCGCACTCTTTGGAATGGTGGTCACTATTTGTGGAGGCATTCTTGTTGCTTAAAGAGGATGGATTGGCCAAGTATATTGATGTGAGCTCACTAAATGTGGTTGGTTTGAGTCCAGATTTGGAATGAGTTCTACTTAGTCACATTAACCATGACATACACAAGGGACTTTACACAACTTTGCTCTTGGGATTCCATTCCATTTCTACTCTCCATCTTTTTTTCCATTTTCCATCTCATTAGCAGTTTTATGATTAGTCCATATCTTGGTTGATGCATTGTTTTTCCTTGGTAAACTCTTATGGGTAAGTTTTTAACTCTTACTTCCAAATGACATTCCTAGAGCCTACGGACTCTTTGGTTTGTGGGTTTGTCAGGGCATAAAGGGCATGAGCCTACTTTGGGGAGGACCCACTAGCATTCCTTTTTGGTGCAATTGTTAAGTTCTTTCCCTTAAACATGCTCTACAATCACTCATTTCTTACTTCATCCCCATCCATGACATCCATTTTATTGGAGTTGTCGTTGTTATTTTTTCCATCTTTCTTGTTCCTCATATTCTTCCATCTTATAGCTATTGGAGGTTCACTCTTAGTCGTGGGGACCCTGGCACAAATTTTTCAATTTTTTCCATTCTACTATTTACCTAACCCCTACACCTTGGGTAGTCACTAGTGATAAATCTCTGAACCAATTTCTGCCATAACCATAACTCAAACAATGTGCTTCATATGAACGCAAGGTATCAACTGCATTGTGGTTTATCTATCCTTGCTCATTTGTGACTGTGTTGTATGTGCGGATGGCGATCATACAAACAATGAACTAGGCTTAGAGGAGGCACTCAGGATGGACCAGAATTGAAGCATTTACAAAAGGAGCAAGTTTGGTGGTGTGGCTATGGATAAACAATGGAAGGTGCAATCTTGGCATTGGAGGCAATACACTTCATCTTCTTTCTCTTTCTCTTTCTCTTCAAGCTTCCAAATAAACACTTAGATGTCATTTATGTATGAGTGTTCACCACAATGGTCATGAACACTAATGTTGTAATATGCTTATTGATCCATTCACTACGCATGTTGAGTCTGTCATCCCATTCCACCGTCAGTTGTCAATTAGTCAATAATTCCATACCTTCCCAATATGTTGTACGGAACTCAAGGATGAGTTTTCATTCAGTCGTGGGGGTATGATGAACCACGATATCGGGGCTACGATATCGCATTCGTGATATTGGGTCCACGATATCGAAGCCTACCATGTGATGTCGGATACCCAATATCAGGACCTATCTCCTTGCCTATAAATAAGAGACGAGCACACTTGGTTTTGCAATACTTAGTTAGATCCTTAGCCAAACTCTTGCCTTTTCTCCCTCCTAGAGTTAGAATTATTTTTGTGTGCCCGCATTAGGAGTCATAAAGTGAATGAATCTTTATTCGAGCATTGTGTACCTAAGCACACCTTGTGTACGACAATAAAGACAAACTTTATGATAAACCTTGCAGCATCTAGAATAGATTAACTAGTGTTAATTGATGTTATTAAATGCTTTCCTAGTTAATTAATGTATTTTCTCACCCTACACTTTCTTAAGTAAATACACACAGTACGATCGCTTCGAGCATCTGTGTAACACTTGGTAACCCAGTAACCATTAGCATTTGGTAATCCCAGCAACGTTGCACTGGTTCAAGATGTGTATGGCAAGTGGGAATGGATGCTAGTGTTAGGATTAGTTAGAACTTAGTTAATGAGTAGTTAAGTTAAATTAGTCACTTAGTTATATCTCTCCTCCCTTATTAGCATAGGACATAAAAACAGAAAAGATATAAAAATCATATGCCTCAAGCTTACTTAACCATACAATCAAGACATATAAGTAAGCATTGGAAGACAACGATTAACCAACCCGTCCTTGTTCCACAGAGGTGCATAAGCACTTAGTCCTTGGAATTCGACTAAATCATGCATGAAATGCTCTTATTCATATGGTTGAGCGTAGGGGTACCTTGCTACTCATCACTCATCCAATATTAAAAAGAGGAATGTTAAATGAAAACATAGTCTAGATGGAGGAATTATAGAATTAATTGAAAGAGATGCATATTTATTGGAAGATGGAGATCTTCATGCAATATGCTTTTATTTTAACATGGGCTTTGAATTAATTGATTTCGATAGCTACTTTGTGGAGTTTAGTGTTGTTGAGATTTTAAAGACACCACATTCAATGAAAGAATTTGACTAGTTGTATTGCCTATATTTGGAAATTTACCTATAGAATGTATTCATATTCACCAAGTACAAGAAAAGAATTTTATCCTCGTATTTTTTATTTTATACAAAAAACTTATCTATATGCTAATATATTTATAAACATATTAGAGTTCCTTGATATACAAAAATATAACTAACCTTAAAATTTATAGGTTACACTTTCTAATGTTTGAGTGTGCTTATATAAGTTATGTTCATTAATGCTTTCCACCTTCAATAGCAAATTAAATCCAACATCTTCTTGAGAACTATGAAAAACATGATCATTGCGCTATGAGTAGTAGATTCTAAATTTTTAATTTTAAAAGTACTTCAAGCTACTACTTTTGTCTCCAAATGTTGGTAGGCCTTTGTCAAAATTTTGAAGGTTGCTTTAGATTGGAGCTTTTTATTTACAAGCTACATAACATTCATTGAACCCATTGAATTACAATGTGTGCAAAAATGGGTCTAGGAGAGAGCTTTGTAATGTTCATAAAATTTTCATGTTCTCATCCACCGATGTTGATCATGATGCTAGTAGACTTGTAGTGAAGACAAGTGGATGGCATTGAAAGCAATGCAGCCTCCTTACCCAAGTTTTTTAAGTATATTTGCCCATGTTTTTAACTAGGCTTCATGACCAACATTTCTCATTTATTTATTTATATGCTCCTTATGTGACATTTTCTCATGTACCTGCAAAGACAGTGCACAGTTGGATTTTTAGGACTTTTTCAATTTTTGTAAACTTTGTGATGTTGGTATAACCTTTTTGTCATTTTATTAGTTTGTAATAAGTCTCATCACTATAGGAAAATATGTTTTGTTAGTAGATTTAAGGTTATTTTCCTTTGGAACATAGAAGGATGGAGTGTGGAAATCCTATTGGGTTCCATACTGTCTTAACCAATACCAATATAACTACATGATCTTGACTTCTTTGTGAACCTCATCACAAGGATATGTAGGCTTCTTGGAAAGGCTTTGCCTCCTTGGCTCTAGCCACAAAACTTCTCTTTAGATTAGGGCTTAAGGTTAGATGCATTAGAGTAGAATGTACTTTAACTCCCTAAGGGGATTGGTATCATGTCTATGTATTGCTTATGACATATTCGATGCACCTCTACCAATGACTAATAGGTTGTGTGCTCCTATATTGTGCTTGTAGGTCCTTTATGCTTTGAAGAATAGTCCACATTAATTCTACCCTCCTTTGCTATTTTTTTTTGGATTCTTTGGTGGTGTCAAATGGTATTTTCAAAGGGCAACACTATTATGCTTAGTAATAGAGTTGTGGTTCACAATTCAAGATTGGTGGTGGTTTACAGTTTGTTCCTTGAAACTCATGGGCAACCATGGTGCACAAGAAGAAGATCAAAGGGAGCCACCTCTCTAGTGTAGCTCCTACTAGTTTTAACCCTAATAATATTATGGAGGAGCATGTACATGAAAAAGCATATGATATGACCTTGGAATGTGAGAACCTAAATGATGATGATGAAGTACCTAGGAAGCATGAGGATTACTTTCTTGATAAGGTACAAAAGTTGGGGAGGG
Source organism: Gnetum montanum (assembly GCA_015680685.1). Classification (NCBI taxonomy): domain Eukaryota; kingdom Viridiplantae; phylum Streptophyta; class Gnetopsida; order Gnetales; family Gnetaceae; genus Gnetum; species Gnetum montanum. The sequence goes on from MNCI01031251.1 coordinate 590,333, forward strand.
GGGGAGGGGGAGGGTTGGGGGAGGAGGGTGTGAGGCAGGAAGGGAGATGATGTACCTCCTTAAAATTAACAATATGATCCTTCGTCACTTACTAGTGGCAAAGTTGGTAAAAATAATTCATGACCTTGTTGACAAGCTTGATATCCCATATCTTTAAAAATTGAATTTAGGAGCTAAGCACAAGCTCTTGACAACCTATAATTTTGTGCTATGGAATCAGGTGGAATGGATGGGGGATGTCACTAATGATGTCCAAGTCCTTATGGGTGACATCTTGTAAAGGAGGGTGACTCTAGAGGCACAAGTGAAAAATCTTGAGGTGGAGAACAAGAAACTAGATGGCTAGGTGGCTGTTCAAGAAAAGGTAGTCACAATTAGTTTGGGGTAGTCAAACCATAAGTTTTGAGCCAAAGAGCCCAAGGTCTACAGAGGTAATCATGATGACAAGCTTCTATATGTCTTCATCCTTGAGATGAAGTGCTTCCTTGACATGAATGAATACCTAGAGAAAATGAGGGTCAACATCACTTTTGAAATTTTAGGAAGAGTTTCTCAAACATGGTGGCTTGGCATTTGATGAGTCATGGTCTATCATGCCCAATTATTGGAGCCCTGTTATAAGATATGGTCTGTCATGCCCAATTATCAGACCCCCGATATCGCATCCATGATATCGCATCCACCCCTGCAATATCACGTACACGATATCATGGCCTACCTCAGTTTCTATAAATAAGAGGCACCTTTCCTTATTCTAGGCATTAGTTCTTAGTTCCTTAGCTAATCTCTTGCATTTTTATCATTCCAGAGTTAGAATAGTTCCTAGTGTATGCCCGTAGTGTGGTGATTGTAATTGTACGGCATCCTTATTCGAGTGTGATGTACTTGGACACACACTTGACCAGAAATAAAGATCAAGATTACTTCATCATTGCAGCATTCACTTAGTTTATTTATTTATTTATTTATTTATTTGTTATTTACTGCTTTCTTAGTTAATATTCTCTTCACCATAAACTCCTATTCAACGCGGAATGAGTACGACTTGATCTCGAGCATTTAAGTGTGACTACTTGGCAACCCAGTAGCATACCTAGGATCTGCACTTAGTAATCCCAGTAGTAGTCATGCACGAAGTCCAAGATGTGTACAGATGATTAAAGAACGGATACTCATCACACTTAGGCTAGCTTAGATTCTCTCTCACCCTTCTCTCTTAGCTTAGTTAATATTACCTTCCATTGTCTTCAGGAGTAGCATTAGTATAGAAACAAATCATACACCTCACCTTGGACTAAATCATATGTGACAAAGCTAATACTAGTCTAGGTGGGAAGACAGCAAAATGCAACCTAAGGATAACTATTTGGATACCACAACTAGTCTATCTATGGAGTTCAACCAAATCGTGCATGAAATGCTCGTATTTGTATGGTTGAGTGTAGGGGTACCTTGCCACTCATCAGCATTGTTCAAGAAATAAAAGCATGAATAGCTCAAAGATCAATTAAAACATAGGATGATCTCAAAATTGCTTTAGTGAAAAACTTCTACCCAAGAACTTCTATTGACAAAGCTTGGGTAAAGTTGAAGGAACTTTAGTAAATTGGAAAGCTAGAGGATTATCTTTGAAAATATCAAGAATTGGTCTTGTGAATTCTAGTTATAATGTCTTGTCCCTTGTTAAGGGTGGAAACATATTGTAAAAATGTAATTAACCTTCAAATGAAGGGATATCTCGTTCTGAAGAGTTACGATTATTCAAGTATCTCTCAAAAATGGGTTTGACCTATGCCATTTAAGGCCAAGTTTAGAGGTCGTGCTAGCATGGAGTTGTGGAGCCTAGAAAGGCAAGTAATGGGAGTTGGATGAAGTATGACAAGAAGGGGTTGATCACCCCTTTGGTTGGATAGCCTAACCATGTTAGCAATACTAGATTACCTTTAAGGCTTAAGTGCCATGGGAAGATAACCCATAGGGTGTTACAATATTCTCTCTCTTATTAATAAAATTGTTCCATTTTCTTTTCATATTTTAAGTACCAGTTAATTCATTATTACATATTTTATGATGTTTCCATTATATTACTTAAGAATGTGATGAACGATCATGTTTTTGTGAAATCTGGGAATGGGATGTCACATTTGGTATTAAAGTAAACCATGATTAAAGAGCCAAAGTGGAATTAAATATTATTTTATTATTATTATAAGAAACAGAAGTACATCCAAGTAGAATACATGTAAGGAAATAAGTGGTAGAAAGGGAAGAAGCAGAACACAGAAATCAGGAAGATGCAAAATAAGGAAAAACAAGAAGCACAACAGTGATCAGTCATTTTGTTGGAACGTGTCAAGGAAATCTAAAACTATCTTCAATTTTTCTTCCCATTTTTCATCAATGGTATCCTTTTTGCATCCCACCAAGCTACCACACAATTGCTTCATGTACACTCTTTGCTGTAGCTACTACCTCCTTCTTTTCTAGTTGGATCTCCAACACATTCATTTGAAAAGATCGATCTTCCATGTCTTTTTGCCACTCTTTTTTTTCCTCTACACACACAAAACAAGATTCAAAATTATTAAATTATAAATAAAAAGATCAAATGAAATAAAGAAAAAGAAGAGAAAAAATACTCACCCACAGCTAACCAATCTCCACTTGAAGGTATTGCTCACACATTAGCAGATGGTGAGCAAGACATGTTGCACTCTCTAACTCTTCTAAAAGTTGCTCTAGATTTTGGATAACCTACAAAGCATTTTTAATAATTGGATGAAAGAACAATGGAACAGTAGTCTATACCTGTTCATAATCCTTCTTGAAGTTGCATGATCAAGAGTCCTATATGTGGAAGATCTATTTGCAAACGAAGTAAGGAATATTCCTTGTGATCCGTTGATTTAGATGTCGAAAAAGAATGAGTTCTTCCTCAGCAACTACCACCATCTGTCTGAGTAAGTAAAAGAAACCTGAGATAGACACAAAAGAAGTTACTAGAACAAACCTAGCAATTATTGTCAGCACCATCTACAATAAGGAACCCCTTACTAGGATCACATGGGTAGATGGGATCACATGTGTAGATGCCACATGCGATGATCTAGACAAAGAGGTGGAAAAATAGAGAAGTGGAGTTATGTTCAGCACTGATGCTTATGGTATCATCTCTCGTCATTTCTTGGATAAAGTATGTCTGACTTAGAGACATCTACAACACAAAAGATTAACATCATACAAGAAGAGAAAAATGGAAGTATTCAAATCTTAAAATAATTAAAACTTACCTTTGATTCCTTTCCCTTATCCTATCTTGTATCTTGTTGTTGGGCTTGCTATTGGATTTGTTGTTGGCTTTTTTGTCTTGAGTTATTGGAACCTTGCCTAGTACGTTGCCTCTGTAAAAAGGGGAATTTACTAGAAAAGTAAGTAAAATAATAAACTAGGCTATTACACACACACACACACACACACACACATACCTTGGAGTTGGTAAGTGTGATTTGTTGTTGAGGCTAAACCCTTCCAAAGGTTGAAGCACTTTGAGCACTTTTGGTCTATGCAAACTAAGCATCTTCTCTTGGAATTTGTGCATCTTGGATCGGTTCATTCTACATCCCAAATTGCACTATTAATAAATACACGAAGAAACATAAGTAACAATAGAAATCTAAAATACATAAATATATAAAATACCTCACTGCTTCCCTCTTGATTTCTAACCTGCTACAAAACCAATTGACTTTTCTTGTTGTCCTTAATCTTACTCCTTATAATTCCATCCTCTTTAAAAAATTCAAGACATAAACTAAGATTGTATTGGCCAAAAAAGTTTGATTGAAGATTACAACTTAGAATTAAACACATGATCAAGGGTATGCAACATATGGTATATGGTTTACTGGGATCTTATTTGGTAGTAGTAGCTCCACTCATGGCATTGTACAAAACAAGACAGTGACCAATCATAAACTCTGTTAGTTATGACACCATGAAGTATATAGATGGAAAAAGAAGTAACATAAGATTGGTATTGATACCACAAAATCTTACTATGGATGAATTAACATAATTCAAAGTGAATTTCATTGATGAAATCTCCAAGAAGAAATTGGCTTTTGCTGATAGTAGAATCAATAACATAATTAAATAATTCTTTTTGGCAAAATAATTTAAATTTAGGAGAGAAAATTGAGAGAATAAAAGGATCCTTCCCTCGGTGAAAACCTAAGGTTGTTTGAATATCATATGAAAAAACCATTATCGACCCAAAAAACAGTTGGAAATTGGTGCTTATATTTTTATTATAAAGATTGCAACATTGAATTATTAAGTCTTTACACTTTGTTGCCTTGAAAATAGGGAAGATAAGTAATTCAAATAATAATGAAGTTGTAAGATACTAAAACTCTTCCTTTTCAAGTAAATCATGAACATAATTGGAAGCAATAACTACATTATTTTGGTGAAAAAGAATGGACACTGATCTGGAGCTACTTGGGGTTGAAGGAGCCTGAGTAGTACACTTTGAGACCATGATGATGATGGTTAAAATCTTTTATGTTGATGGCAAAAATCTTCAAGCTTCTCCATTGATAAAATCCTTTAATCTTTCATTGATATTGAACTACGATAGGCAAAGTCCTTCTTTTCATATATTTATAAAAGAATAAGCAAGAATTTTGGAAGAAAATAGTAAGCATTAATTAATTAATGATTTAATAAAGATAACATTTACTTTTTGTGATTTTGTGATTTCTAAGACCACTAAAATGATGTTATCACCAATTCAACGCTTAGTGCTCTTTGAGACGAATTTAACAGTACCAATTTAATTGAAATCTACTTTATGGTTTGGAAGATACGGCATTTCTTGGGTACATACAATTTAAAATTGAAAAAAACATTTTTATTATTTAAAAAAAAATTAATTTTTTTTTTTTTTTTAAAAAAACAACCAAAAATGAAAAGTGGAAGGTCACGGGTTCGACCCTGAACCCCCACAATTTTTTATTAAAAAAAAATTTGATGGCCAGCAAGGGCCACGCAGGCCCTGTAAAGGACCGCGCTGGCCTGCAAGTCGTGTAGGCCCTGCAGGGTGCCAGCGCAGCCCATATTGCAAGGGCCGCCGCCCCATGATCAAGTGATAAAAAGTATACACTGATGATGCATAAAAATTTTATGATCGAGCCATTTCTTATTCATTTTTCTCGATCATTTGAGAATTAGTCAATTCAATTAGCAAAAAAGATTCTGAAAGAAATAATGATCATGCAAACCACATAACGGCATTGTTTTTGTCACCAAAGTATGTTGCCCATTTATTTCCATCTGTGATTGCTTGTCGGTCGCTGAATCTTATTTTTGACTTCAAAATCGGTACTATTTTTCTGCAGCATCGGATCCTTACTCTCTTCAGGTAATCATCATTTTATTTCATTTTCTCTTTATCATTTTTCTTTCTCTTATCATTTTTCTTTCGTCTTCTTCTTTCAAAACTCTTCCTAATCTACATATTCGCTTCTGTATGTGTGATTCAGGTTTCACTGATTTTTGTAAGTCTCTGCGCGCTCTTTGTTGCTGCCCTCAGCAATTTTAGGCTTTCTTTTGATTATGCACTCGTATTGACGCCCTGGCTTCCTCTCTCGTCCGATACTTGTCCTTTAAGGCTCATAGTAGGAACTGGCTTATATCTAGATTTTCTCCTCTGTTCGGAAGAAATTGTTTATAGGATTCCTAGGGCTGTTCGGAAGAAATTGTTTATAGGATTCCTAGGGCTGCCACATGTCTCTGTTTTAGCCTTTTGGCCTTTTTTCTTCTGCGAATTTTACATATCTTAGTTTCCTCACCGTTTTATGTGCACTAGAGCTTTTTAATTCTTGGTTTTCGGGGTTGCTATTGGTTCGTTTGATTAGTTCATTCAAGTGAGATTTCGGTATGATGCAATAGATATGATGTTCCGTCCTTTTAAAAGCTTCAGTCGTAACACGAGGTAAGTAAATTTTGTTGAAATGTTTTCATTTTTTTATGTTTCGGTGTTTTGTGACATATAAAACAGTTCTTTCTTATATTGTTTTCCGTTTTTCATTATACATCATCTTTTTTCGTTCTTGCTCTTCCTTATTTGGTTTACATTTAATTTCGTTTCATGCAGCAGCAGTGTGGTTAAGATTAAAGAATTTCCTGTTGTCTTGTATAACAGCATTGTTTGCAACGCTCAATTCCAGTGGAAACGTGTATCACAGGATATGAGTACTACTGAGGAGTTTACCTTCTTTCTTTTTGTCCTTGTCGCGGACGTGAATACGCAATGAAGTCCAAATTTTGATATGCAAAACGGCTGGACGGTTAGGGTACTTGAACGTGTTTGGCTTTGATTTTGAAGGAGTATTCATCCCACATAGAAGTATGAAGACTCTTCTGTGAATTTTAATAGAAAAGTTGAGAACGTTGAATGCTCTTTTATGAATTCCAGTGGAATTTACAGCTTTAGATTTAAGTTGTTATTTTGTATCATGTAAAATTAAAATATTGAGGGAGAAAATCCCGCTGGATGCCATTTGTGCACTCATTTACAAGCTTCAGTCATTTCTCATGTTGATGTAGTTATTAATTTGTGTATGGACAAAGGATCTTACCTCGCTGGGTGCGCTTACGGGGTCGGTCCAAAATATAATAAAGATCAATGGTTTTCAGTGGGCAGGAAACCCTGCCTTGGGCGTTTGCACGCTCACTGTCTCTCCGGTTTGACTTCTTTTTTATTTAGCATTTATGTATTCCGCAGATAAGGCAAGTACAGACTAAATTGATATTTTCGTATCTCGGCCCGAATATCGAAATGAATGTGGCCTTCATTACCAGGCCGAGTACCGACTGACGATAGCAGTTACGCTTCCTGTGCATGAATAGTTCTTTAGATTCAAAACTCAAGTATTCAATTGTCATTTTTGGACGTGGTACCAGTCAATTTGGTTTTTGTTACTATTATAGCTTTTGGTTTTTGTTACTATTATAGCTGGAATGTGCGTTCTGGGTTTCATTGTTTGGTTCTATTGTACAACCCTCAAACTAGATGCATGGATTAAGGTTCTTGCGTCCATCTCTCATCTGATTTTTGCACCCTGTGATCGTTTAACATTTTTCACTGATGGCTGAGTTACGAAGGCACCAGATAATAACTTACATGCCCAACGATGCTGTGTACTCTCTGACGATGCTGTGTACTCTCTGCCAATATTTAAAGATAATGGACACACCGTCTTGTTATATTTGATACCTTTTAATTCAAAATCTTACTGTGAATGCTAGCCTTGAATTTATGGTCTCCCAGGATTATTTAGGTGTACTTAAAGGAAATCTTTAAAAATTAATTTTAAATACTAAAACTGAACTTTTTTACTTCCAATCACTTGGGATCATTTAGATTCCTTGGATATATATCACCAATTTCAGAATCAGAATTCTTGTTATAATTTTTTTTTTTAATTTATAACTCAATACTACCTGGGGTTGAATGTAAATTCTATGGCATTAACTGTTTCAGACGTTCATGTTTTGCTTGTGGGTTTCTGTTTTTGACTTGCTGGGATGCAAGGTGAATAAATGTAGATGTATATTTTGTAGCTGTTAGGAGAAACAACACAAGAAGATTATTTTAAATGGTTTATCAAGTAACTTTGTCTGCAGCCTTTGTGCAAGTTTAAGCAAATGGGTTGATGGCATGACTTGTGTAATCGGATCAATTGGGTATCCCTGTTTTCTTGGAGGAATCCTTGTGTTTCCATCTTTTGGGTATCCCTGTTTTCTTGGAGGAATCCTTGTGTTTCCATCTTTTGGGTATCCCTGTTTTCTTGGAGGAATCCTTGTGTTTCCATCTTTCTAACAACCTCTATAGGTTGTTGATGGCATGACTTGTGTAATCGGATCAATTGGGTATCCCTGTTTTCTTGGAGGAATCCTTGTGTTTCCATCTTTCTAATGACCTTTATAGATTGGAGTTTTCTAGCATTAAAAATTCCATAATTAAACATACTCGAGCAGAATTAGGATGTGTGATGTCTCAGTAAATTGGGATGGGGATGTGTGGTGTGATGTCTCACTAAATTGGGATGGGGGTGCCTCTAAATAGATCTTGAAAATTGCATAGCTTTTTTGCGAACTTAAAACAACCATAATTTTTGAATCCGAACACACGGCTTCGAGTTGCTTAGAAAATTCAGCTCCTCTAGATCGCCCAAGAAAGGCAAATGCCCATGGCAGACTGAGCAGAGCCAGACCACAATTAATGTTGTGAGATGAAATCTTGCATGCTACCAGTTGAAGAGTTGCAGGTTGCAATGGTGTCCTTTTGTGAATTCTGCAGCATGGGTTTGTTGTAGGAAGCATGACAATTGTTCAATGAAATGTCTAAACGAGACGTTGTGTCATGGAAGGGTATAATGTTGGCCTTTTTGCAGTATTTTGAATATAGGGATGTCGTTTAGGAGAATGCGGAGTAAAAATTTGATTCCAGGAACCATGATGCTTTCTGGATATGCCTAGAACAGACAGGCAGGGAGGCTCTTGGGTTATTTCAGGGCATTATTATTATTATTATTAAATTTCAGCCATTTCTAGTAACATATTATCATTATATGCAACCTTCATGAAAGTGTTGGCGTCTGAAGATGGGTAAACGTCCTATCTTTTGATACTCCAGCAGGGGAGCTCATCACCAATCCCAATGACACGGCAAGCATACAAACCAATTCAGAATGCCCTTGAATCTAAAATGTTATAAAAAATTTATATATAGATAAGTTGCTTTCTTGCAACATTTGAGACTCCGAATCCATCAACCACTAATATATGATAAAGAGACAAACAACTACGTAATCAGGATAATGTTCACTTTGTTGATCTGCTTCTTTTTCAAATAAAACTTCTCCTACATACTCTAATACAAATTTTCTTGGGTCTTTACATCCCATCCTTGCCTTTGGCTTCAAGAAGCCTCCAAAGGGATCTTGAGGCATTTCTGCAGTTCAGAGTTGATGTAGTGTATGTTGCAGTCCATAACATCAATTGTTAGCCACCCAAGATGTAGATTCCATAATGATCATACATTCCATAATGATCATAATGATCATACAGTAAATGGTCAAACATTGGTTCTCCTCTTTCCAATCTATTCACCAATTAGTTTCTCATTTTCCATCTTTGGCATTTCCATGTATAGAGATGGGACCTTTAGGATCATGCATATCAATCTTATGACAACCATTGCAAACCAACATTTATCATCATCTTCTTTATTTAAATATTTGTTTTGTGTTATATACACAAATGATGGAAGTGAGGCAAAATCAATATCATTCATATTTTTATCATTCTCTACCATTGTCTTTTGAGGTAACTAATCTAATTCCTTATTTGCTAGTGCATTGTCTTCTAATCTCCAATAAGGAAATAACTTGGCAATTAGATTTTACACTCTAACAAGGTCTAAGCATAATGTTTTAAAGCTTGCTTCATTAAATGGTTGAAATGTGTCAACAATAATAACCATTCCTAAGCTAGTGGAGCTAAAAAATTAGTTAGCAAGTTTAGTGGATAAGGGTTACATTCAACCCTCTAAATCTTCTTATAGAGTCCAAGTGTTATTTGCTAAGCAAGAAGATGGCTCATTAAGATTGTGTTGTAAATTCAAACTATTGAATAAGTACATCATCAAGAATAGACATCTAGGACCATTGGTTTCAAACCTATTTGACTAGCTAGTGGGGGCTTGACAAGGTCAGTGTCAAGTGTAGATCATAGAGGGTTATGAAGAAAAGACAAGATGTGTTACTTGTTATAGATCGAGTGGACAGTCATGCCTTTTAGGTTACACAATGCTCTAACTACGTTTTGCACTCATGAATAAATTATTTCATCCATACCTAGATAAGTTCATTATGATATATCTTGATGATATTTTAGTGTATTCTTCTTCAATGGAAGAGCACATTTAGCATTTCGACCTAGTATTCTCTTGTGGGAGTACAAACTTTTTAAGCAAGAGAAGTGTGAATTCAATAAGCCAAAGCTAAAATGTTTTGGCCATGCCATTGGTGGAGGCAAGGTGAAACTAGATCCAAAGAAAGTGATGGCCACATGGCCTATACCAAAAGATGTGCATTAGCTACACCAATTCTATGAATTAGCAAGTTATTATAAGAAATTTGTTTAGGGATTCTCTAAAGTGATGGCAACCTTAACTAATTTGCAAAAGAAGGACGTTCCCTAGACTTAATCAAGATCAATTAGCAAGAAACGACTAATCTTAGGAAGCTAGTGACAAAATCAAGATGGCCCTCATAACTTAGCCTATGTTGGTTTTTCCAAAATTTTCAAAACCATTCAAAGTTCATATAGATGTTTTAGATGAGACAATTGGTCAAGTGCTTTTACAAGACAACCATCTAGTGGCATTTAAATCCAAGAAGTTGAATAAAATAGAGTTGTTGTGACCAGTACATGAAAAGGAGATGTTCATCATCATAAATTATCTTCATATGTTCACCATCATAAATTATCTTCATACATGGAAACACTATCTCCTTGGTGGATCCATGGTAGTCAAAATTAAAAATACTACTATGAGCTACTTTTCCAACTAATCCAAGTTAAAGCCAAAGCAAGCTTGATGGTTAGGCTTATTGCATGAGTTTGATCTTCAATTTATCTATTTGCTAGGAAGGAATTATGTGGTAATAAATTATTTGAGTAGATATCCTTAGGAATACTTTATGAAAGTCATGGAAAATCCTAATAACTCTTGGATCGTAGATGACCATGAACTTTGATACAAAATTAAGCACATATTGCATCATGATCAACATGCTCAAGTGTTGTTAAAGCTGGTCGATGAAGATGGTAACTAAAATGTTAGTGAAGTTGATGATATACTCATGTTCAAAAAGAATTAAATTTATGTTAATAATTAGGATTCTTCACATTCTCAAATCATTGATGAATGTCATAATATTATTTGGGTGGGTCATTTGGGTCACAAAAAATGGTGGCATTGGTGGAGTGGAGTTGTTATTAACCTAATTTGAGGGTTAATGTGGCAGATTTTGTGCAAAGTTATTTGGTTTACTAGCAAGATAAAAGTTCCAATGAGAAACTGAGAGGCCTACTTACCCCCTTGAAAATTCTAGAGCTTCCATGGATTTCATTTAGAAACTCCCCAAAGTACAAGGATTTTTTAGCATCTTTGTAGTAGTGGATAAGTTCTTGAAGTATGCCATCTTCATCTCATGCTCTACTCCTTGCATGATTGAGGATGCAACAGCTTTGTTCTTTGACAACATAGTTCACTAGTTTGGGTTGCTATTAAGCATTGTTTCAATAGATTACCACACCTCTTTTTCTTGTTGGAGCTACTAAAGGGTCTCATTAACTTTTGCCTTAGCCATCTAGATGTGTTTTTCATTAACTTTCTTCTATGGACCAACTCGATCTCTGTAGTGGTTCTTGACTTTCTCAAATTTAAGATCCTCATTCTTTTAGGCAGTAATCTCAATCATAGATTTTTGGCATAAGGCATAGACTTCCTCCATAGAGAGATTTCTATTTTCGACTACCAGTCTCCTCAATTTAGTGTTCATCCTAGCTAGCTGCTCCTACTGTTGATGGATAAATTCTTGCACCTACTATTTCTTCACATTAACATTCTATCTCATTCTCTAAGTGTGTCTAGACCAAGTCCTTCTGAATTGAAAATGTCTTAGCCTTGGCCATGGACTGGTCAAAGATGGTCGTCAACATCCCTACCTCAACCTATTTAAGTCTATCTTAAAGCTATTGAAAAGCTTCATCTCTTGTTATTATAGTATTAAGAAATGCAAGATTAGCAAGTCTGACTCTTAATTCGATAACCTCTACAACAAAGTGTTGGTTTTATGCTTGAGCCATCTCAAGTTGTCCTTCAAAAATGATGCATTTGCCCTTTGCTTCAAGTAGTTCTAACTAGGTTGTAGTGATGTTATCCAAAAAATTAAAGATATCTAGTTGCCTAATTTCCAAGGTTGTGGTGATGTTATCCAAAAAATTAAAGATATCTAGTTGCCTAATTTCCAAGGTTGTGGTGATGTTATCCAAAAAATTAAAGATATCTAGTTGCCTAATTTCCAAGGTTGTGGTGATGTTATCCAAAAAATTAAAGATATCTAGTTGCCTAATTTCCACTAGTTGATCCATCAACTCCTCATGCTGGGTTATAGTCAATTGAAAACTAATAGTTCTTGTGGATGTCTGCACATTTCTAAGTACAAAAATATCTAATATAGACACTGCAGGTGTGTTCAATGCTTTGATGATTCAATTAGCAACGACTTCCCCTATTGGCTCTTGCCCTTGGTGCTACATCACCAAGACAATGGCCTCCTCACCCTCCTCAAAGTGCATAGAAAAGGTAGCAATATTCCCAGAGATTTTTGAGATTTTTGGGAATTACTGTTGTTGGAAGAGAGACACCATTACCTCTCAAGCACTAGGATTCAACCTCACCAATAGCTGTGTTCTTTGGGCTGAGAATATTGTCCCACCTTCCTCCATGTAATAGATTATTCAAGCCACTTCATTGAGGTCACTCATTGCAAGATGGTACATAGATGGATTTCCACCACTTGTTCTTACTTGCTACTCCTACTCATGCAAGAGCTACTTTTAGATTTCGTAGAGGCACTCAACGATAGCATGTGCCTATAGCCTTGTTTCTTGAGTAGGTGGTGGAGGTGGCAATTGCTACTCCTCTTCTTTGGACATGATAGGGATCTTGTTTGTCATCATTTTATACCAAGAGGTAATGGTAGTATGCCTGATTCTGTCACTTGCATAATAGACTATCTCTACCCTTTTGCATAATAGACTATCTCTACCCTTTTACAGAGTTTTCTAATAAGGCATGGAAAGGGCAAAGTTTTCCTTAAACGTTCATTTTCCTTGAAGCACTTTTCTATCTTCAAATAGATTAGTTGTGGAAGGTTTATAGGGAATTTTTTGCTTAAACCAATACATGCATAGGTGGAGAAAGTAGTCACCTTGCTAGGCCTCACTGTCAAATTGAGGTGATAAGCTACTATCTTGAAGTATATGCACTCCACTCGTGTAAGCATGCTAAACTCCTTATGTTCAACCCCATAACACTGTTGGGTCCACTCCTTTTTTGCATCTAGGTTTGCTTGCATGAAGATCTCTACTAGATGGGCTCCAGAATCAAGTAGACCAAGAGCTTGCGTAATAACTTTCATCAAGTAGAACATCTAAATTTCCTTGATTTTCATAGTGGCTCATACCTTTCTGATGTTCTAGAAGAGAAATGTCTCTCCCATGTACCACTCCCCATTGGCCACATGGAAGAGTTTTGAAACTACATCTTGACTTATGATGGAGCATGTTCTAAGAATGGTCCAAAGTTTAGTTCTTGGAGAATTGAGTGTTGGACATCACAAGGCTTGATCGTATCAAGGTAGGCTTGTGTCAATGTGACCTCAATTCTTGGTATAAGCCCTAGTGCCTCTCCTTGATGAGATTATTTAGTAGCAACCTCTTCTTCAAGAATACTTCAGACAAATTCCACTTCAGGCTCCTACTGAAGAGGTCTCATTGTATGAGTTTCTACTACCTCCTCCTGGGCTAGTTCCTGCTACTCCCTTCTAGCTCTAGGTTGTTTGTTCTTTTGTTGGAATGGTCCTCCTTTCTACAGTCATTTCAGTCCTGGTGCCATCTGTAATCACAACATGACCAAGGATTAGCATTTAATCTGTAACTTAAAATAATTGGAATATCTTATCTCTTTCGAAATTTACACTTGCGAAGTTGTGATCCTGGCTAATTTGATCATTTCAATTATTATTTTATTCTTATTTTAATATTAATAAGTAATTTTAGGTATACTAGAGTTTTTTGAAAGGGTTGAACTCTCAAAAATTATTAGTTTAATATTATTCTATTCATTAACCCTTTGGAGAACTTAGAAAAATTTTGAAAAATGTTCATCATAAACCTTAAAGTTTGTGACCCCCACAACTAAGAGCTTAACTCCAGTAGCTACAAGATCAAAGAACAAAGTGATTTACATAAACAATGTGATAGTTATGATCTCTAGAAGGTTTCGTGCTCTAAAAAATTACAAAAACTCCCCTTCCATTTTGAAGCAAATGAAAAAAAATTTAAAGTGTTGGACAATATTTATAGAATTTTTGTGCTACGTCAATGGGGCCTAGTCGATAAGGCCTCATCAACATAGTTATTGACCACCATTGAGTTTGTCAAAAGTAATAAAAAATAAGGAGTTTTCACGTGAAATGAGAATCAAATAGAAGCCCAAAAAGCCATGACCATGATGAAAATATTAGAAAATGATTTTGAAGTTTGAAAAATTGAGAAATGATTGGAGAATGAGATTTTATGAAGAAATGCCTTAAGGAGTGCATAGTTGGATGCATGATGGAGTGCACATGATGGAGTGCATGAAAGATTTGATTACAACATCTTAGGATGACAAACTTAATGAACCAAACCAAGAGATATGCAAGTGGGTCCTCCCCAAGGTGGCACATTTCCTTTTTGCCCATGCATAACCTCAACTATGGGCCGCATAGTTCATTAATGATTACCAAAAGTTAAGGGCCAAACCCAAAGAATCCATTTAAGAAGGTCAACACATCAAACTAAGACATTGGGTAAAAACATGGACAACCAACAGTGAGGTGAGTTATGGAAGCATCAATGGATGATAGAGAAAGTGGAATGGAGTTCCTAATCCTAGTCACATGAAGTTCCTTATGGAATTTGTGGTTAAATGACTGAATAGAGTCCATCCTTAGTCTAAAAAAAAACCAATGATGTTCAATGACTTCACACCACCACTCTAAGATCAATCCACCTCTTGGAGACACATTAATGCCCCCATAGATCAAACACCATTCCTTGTAGATAAAAAAAGAGAAGCAGGAAGCAAGAAAGGATCATAGTTAGAGGGGATCTTTAGGCATGTGTAACATGTCTTTCGAGTACCATAACCAATGCTTTTAGCCTATTTATTATGTCTAAATGGTGTGCTTTGAATTTCCATTTTTTTTTCATTTTTTATGGATTTTTGGATGAAAACCACACCATGCAAAGGCTTATTCAACTTCTTGTTATTGGTTGACACAGAACGTTAAGGGATCCATGAAAAACACACTTGCATCAAGATGGTAGAAGGTACAAAGTGCTTTAAGTTCCTTTAAAGTCACACCCTTTTCAAACCTTTGAATCCTTCCCAAGTCTAGAAGCTACCAAGGTCACAAGTTTGTTAAGGTTTTATTAATGAAAAGGGACTTCATGTTTTAAAAAATAAGGAACACCATAGAGTTTGTGGATGGGTGGATGATGTAGACTCATTACCTATTCCATGAAAAAGAATCTTTGTCTTAGTTATTAGTCAACAAAATTCAAAAATAGAAACCAAACATTAGCAATAAAAAATGTTAAGTACAAACCACCATTAGTAAGCAACTACAACACCACTATGTCCTATTGGCAATAAAGAAATTTTATTAGAAAATAAGGAAAATTCACACCAAAATAAAGAAAAATATAAAAGGAATTGTAAAATATGTAAGAAAAATAAAACATACTAACAATGTTGTAAAACAAAATTAAAAAACTTAATAAAGTAAAAATAAAAAGGTATAAAAACAAAGAAAGTGTACAACAAAAAAGTAGAAAAAATTCAAGAGCCACCATAACAGTTAACATGGATGACCATCTCCCCCATGATTAAGTTTTAATGAGGAGATCCAAAAAATTGAGTGTAGTTGTTCATCTGATGAGGTGTTTGTTGCACTAGCTTGCTTAGGTTTGCAAAAAGGTTTTACTTGTTGCATCTTGACTAGCTACTTTTTGTTTAGGCTCTCAGGTTTGTAGATTAACATGGCCCCAGAAGGAAAGGTTTCATAGATAATATAAGGCCCCTCCCACAATGTTTGGAACTTTGTGTGTAGGGTTCCAATAGAGGATCTTGTCTCTATGTTGAAATTTTACTTTCCATATTCTAAGGTCATGGCACTTTTTGTTGAATGCCTTATGCACTTCATTCAAGGATAGGACTACTAATTCAATTTCATCTAGCACATTTAGGTTGCTTAATCTTTCTTTTTATGTTAGGCTAAAGTCAAGGTTCAAGTCACAAGCTATTAAAAGTATACGAATCTCTAATTGGATAGGTAGAATTGGTAATTTTTCATACACAAACTGATGAGACACGATATGCACAAGCTGCAATATCGCGTACGCGATATCGCGATCACCACGATATCGCATCCCCTGCGATATCGCGTACACGATATCGCGTCGTCCCCTGCGATATCGCGTATGTGATATCGCGTACGCGATATCGCGGTCCGCCGTCAAATCTATGAATAAGAGGCAGAACTCCCCTCATTTCTCATCCTTGGCTAGAAGTAGTGAAGCTCTAGCTGATTGATCACCCCAGAAATAGAATATTTTCCATGTGCCCGTAGTAGGAGTTCCCCAAGTGAATGGTTCTTTATTTGAGCAGCTTTGTACCTGAACGCAAGTTGTGTACGAAATAAATACGAGCTTTGTGGATAAACCTTGCAGTACATGGATAGGTTTATTTTATGTTATTTATTGCTTTCCTAGTAACGCGGCATGAGTACGACTTGGTTACAAGCATTGACGAATGTGTACGGCTAGCTAAGGAATCAGCTACTCATCACAATTAGATTCTCTCACCCTTATCTCCTAGAACGTGGGACAAGTACGAATTGATTACGAGCATCTACGGATGTGTATGGCTAGTCAAGGAATTAGCTGCTCATCACACTTAGGCTAGTTAGGCGCCTCAGTACGACCGCTTCGAGCACGTTACGTGTGGTAATCCCAGTAACGATTAGCTTTTGGTAGCCATAGTTGCACAGTACAAGGTGTGTACGGAAAGTGGGAATGGATGCTGACCCTAGGACTTAGTGCTGTAGTTAGAGTTAGTTTTAGTCTCTCAACCCTTCACCCCTTAGCATAGGAGATAAACCTGAAAAGACCAAAAAAATCATATACCTCGGACTTACTTAACCATACACCGTGACAACAACAAGTAAGTCTGAGAAGACAACGATTAATTAACCCCAAGTGTTCCTTGCAGCGTTTAGGCATTTAGTCTGTGGAGTTCGACGAGATCGTGCGTGCTATGCTCATTTCATATGGTTGAGTGTAGGGGTACCTTGCCACTCATCATTAGCACCGTTGCCAAGGATCGAACTCGGGTCGCCCGTGTGATAGGCGGGAATAGTCACCACTATACTACAATGATTCACTGAATACGTTGCTGGAAGATATGATATAAGGGATTATCATCCCACCGCTTTGCAACGTATGAGGGATGAAAGGCAGGAGAGCCAACACTCATTGTTGAAGGGCAAGGTCCCCCATGTCCTTAGTAAAATAGGAGACGAGGAACCCCTCACAACAGGTTTCTTAGGAAATGATGTTCCTCCTCACAATGGTGAAGAGGTTAGGCATCAGAGCCTTAGATTAACTGTACATGCTATGGGTTCTGATCCCCATGAACACCAACTGTTCACGGTAGGAACAACCACTCATGCTAAGGACGGGCACTTTGATCTTCACGGTGATCGAGGCCGAAGTAGCCGAAGAGAAGGTAAGAAACATCACCATGGTGATGGATCCCCTTCCTCTTCTCCTTCATCTCACCATTCACACTCTCCTTCCACATCTGGGCACAACCATCATGAGCACAACGGAGAGGGTAAAAGTAAGGAAGATGAAAGACCTCGACAGGAAGGTCAGGAGCTAGGACAAGGGCAAGGACGTAGGGAGAGTAGGGAACCACCATGAAGACATCACAGATGTCATGATAAAGATGATCATGACAAACCCTTACTTGCAACCCGAAGCATGCTAGAAATCACAGAGGCAGTTAGGATCCCCACAAGGCATCTAAAAGATAGTAGGATCAAGCATTTGGACATAAATAATATCCCATGTTTTGAAGGGGGATACAATGCTAATCCTCAACATCATTTATAGGAATTCCACGATGCCTGTGCCTTGCAAAATATAGATAATGAGTGGAAAAAGCTTAAGTTGTTCGCAAGGACACTCACCAGAGAAGTAGAGAGCTGGTACCGGTCCTTAGAAACGGAAACCATCAGGAGGTGGAGTACGATGCTCGAACTGTTCAACAACAAATATCAAACGTACTCCAGAGTGTCCAATTTGTGTAAGAAGATCCAAGGTTGGAAACAAGGTGCTTATGAACCCTTGGATGCTGCCATGACCCATTACTATACACTGCTACATCGTTGCCTGGGCCATGGGTACGCTAAGAGGGATCAACTTCGCCACATCGTGGATGGGCTAAGGAATGAAACGAGAAGAACTCTTTGGACTTACGCCCAAGGGAGACTTTCCCAACTGAGAGCCCATGAAGTTGAAAGTTTGTTGGAACAAGTAGCGCAAGAAGAGGGTGAGCTATGTAAGAGGGAAAGTGCGGAAGAATACAACCACGATCCCTCCCTTCGCAAGAAGGGAGCGAAATTCTGTGATGAGGAGGATGAGTCACCACTCGAAGAGTTGGTGAATTGAAAAACCTTACCGATCCAAAAGTTAACAACCGAGGTATTGGCTAAGGTAGACCAAATGTGGGATTCCTTAGACTCAAGAATAGAAATAGTCTTTAAAATCATAGAAGAGTCTAAGGTAGAACAAATTAAGTAGTGACAAAGGCAAAACCAAGTGAAGAAACTTAAGCCCTGCACATAACAAGGGTAAGGGGAAAATTCCTATCTCCGATGAGGCTGTGAATTCTGATTCAAAAGATGATAGTGGATGTGAGGTCTGCTACTATGCCCATCCTAAGGGATGTTGCCCAATTATCTCACATTTGCAGGAGTCTAGGGTGTATGCATTAAATCCAAGACTTAATCAACGGCAAACACCCTGAAGGTTACCTTATCCACAAGGTAACCCAAGGCAGTTCCACCAACCCTTAACATATTACCCAAGTGGAACGCCTCCACAGCCCATTGGACAACACCAACAGTGGCAATACCCACAGTCATGGGGGATGCCACTGCCAACACATCAGTACCCTTACCGGTAGCCCGATCCTTACGGTTATTATGTGCAGCAGCCAGTTTCTCCAGGTGACTCTATGGGTCACACTACTCCCCAACGTCACTACCAAGTTCGGGAGTACTTCAGGAGGACTCCTTCTCCTCCGAGATATATCTCACATTCAGCCCATCCTCTAACTCCACCCGCACCTCTTCCACCTATAGTTCCCATACAACCTATTCCAACAATGCAGGGGGAATTACCTGCCCAACCGTAGCAACGTAACGCCGCGAGAGCTATAAATATTTAGCATGTAAATATCTAACCAGGTGCTGGTTCTGACAACTATACAAAGAAGAGACCCTTCTTCAGAACTAGGAGCCCTGACAAACTCTCGCAACAACAAGCGGTTGGACACATGTATAGGCCTCTAACCACTAACGTTTCAGAGAACCCTTCAGTCCAACAACTAAGTACGCAATCGGTTATGTTGACACATACCGTAATTGATTGGATAAAGGTGGGCCACCTTCCTAGGAAACTACTTGACCCTGGGAACCCCTTAATTCATTGATAGATTGTCAAAAATGCACCACATCGAGCTCTTCTTGACTCAGGTTCCGGAGTCAACCTAATTTCACAAAAGATGTATCAAGCCTGGAACCTGCCCCAACTTAAGAAGAGTAACATACAACTGGAGCTGGCTGACCAGTCCATCACCATTCCCTTAGGATTGGTGGAGGACATTATCACCACTGTGTATGGGTGGTCATACCTAGCCGATTTCCTGGTGATTGAGGTTAACAACGAATGAGGCTTCCCCATTATAATGGGAAGACCGTGGCTAAGTACCGTAGACGCGTACCTAGGAATTCGTGATCTTTCCTTGCAAATTTCTAATATAAACATTCATGGAAAGACCGAGAAGAGGAAAGTTCCATGCATTACATATAGTGATTCATCGGGTGATGACATGGAGGATATGTCTCCATGTGAGAGGTGTGCCCTCGAGAGTGAGAAACAAAGATGCCTGTATGTAGCAACCACGCAACCAGTAGTAGACACCCTGTGGTTGACAGCCACTCAAAGGAGCAAGCAAATATGCATGGAATGAACTAAGGAGACAACTCATACCAACAACCATGGCATAGACACATTGGAACGTGAGCGTCACCAACTTCCACCCCTCAACTTAAGATCATCAATTGGGAGAAGTTGGGCACTTCTTAGAAATTCAAATAGACGCTCATTATTTCAGATCTCTCCATTACAACTCAGTCATGGGGGAGATGGCCACCTATGCTAATCATATGGGGCCCTCAGTTCTTTTTCAATTTTTATTTTACACATTTTTGTTTTACAAATTCCTTTAACTTTTTCTATTTTTATTTTACACCATCGTTATACTTTTCTATTTTTTGTGTGCGTGTGTGTGTGCCATCCACCATGTAAGTTCGTCACCCAATAAGTGTTCAGACTAATGATATGAACTGTTTTCATATTTCTTGTTAATTTTTGGTTTTTACCTTTAAGTTACAATGTTGATACTAAGGTATGTTTCTTTTGGTATGGCAAGCAATGAGATCACTTCATCCATCCATCCACCAATTTCTATGGTTTCTCTTGGCTTGGAAATGTACAGTTCCCCTTTAATAAGAACTTTAACGAACTAGTGACTGGGCATTTCTCAAACTAAGGAAGGACTCAAGGATTGCAAAGGGTATGACTTCAAGGGAACTTGGTGCTTTTGTGTTGGTCATTCTCTTGGGTGCTTGGATGTTTTCTTCTTGAGTTTTCTTACTGTTTCGATGTTATCCAATTTTCGAAAGCTGAGACAATAAAAATAAAAAGCCTTTACATGGTGTGGTTCTCACATATAAAAACACAAAACACAAAAAAAAAAGAATCAAAGTGAGGATTCAAAGCACACCCCTTAGATGAAATAAAATTTTGGCTACAAGCACTGGTTATGGAACCAAAGTGTTCCCTCTCACTAAGGCCCTTCTCGCTTTCCGTTCTCTCCTTTGTTTCGTCGGAATGGTGGTGGCTCTTTGAAGATGCATCCTCATTATCCATGTAGATGGTTTAACCGAATGCATTAATGAGAAGTCACTAGAAGTGGTTGGTTTGAGCTCAGACTTGGAATGAGACTTGCCAAGTCACATTAATCATCAAACACACAAGGGGTTGTACACCACCTTGTTCTTGGGATTCCATTCCATTTCTCTTCTCTCCATCCTTCTCTCCATTGTTCACCTCATTACCGGTTGTATCATTAGTGTATATTTTAGTAGATCTATTGTTTTCTTTTTGGTAAATTCTTTCGGTTAAGACTTTAACTCTTGTTCCAAAGGACATTCCCAGAGCCTACGGACTCTTTGAATGTGGGTTTGTTAGGGCATTAATGGCATGAGCCTGCTTTGGGGAGGACCCACTGACATTCCTATTTGAAACATTAGTTAACTTCTTTTCCTTAACATTTTGCAATTAATTTTAATTTTGTTCATTTCCATCGATGTCATAGTTGTCCCTTTTTACCTATCTTTCTTACTCCTTTTCTTTCTCCATTCTAACGCTACCAGAGGTTCGTGATTAGTCATGGGGATATGGGGCCTACTTTTTTCGATTTTCTCCTAGCCCCGAAACTTTTAATTTTCTTCCTAACCCCTACACCTTTGGTAGTCATCAGTAACATATTCCTAGGTTCATATCAGCCATACCATAACCTAGCCAATGAACCTGCACCGAAGCAATGTATTAATTAATTAATGATTCAATTACCCTTGCTAATATATGATTGTGTTGTGTGTGCAAATGTCAATCATACAACAATAGATTGGATCTGGAGCAAACACTTGGAATGGAGCAGCACTGAAGCAGCTATGTAAGGAGCAGAATTGATGATGCGCTTACGGATGGACCACGGAAGGCGCAATCTAGGCGTTGGCAGCAGCAAGACTCTTCTTCTCTTCTCTTCTCTTCTCTTTCCTCTTTTCTCTCAACTGCCCAATGAAGCCTGATGTCATTGTAATAAGGTGTTCACCCTTGTTGTCATGAACACCAGTTTTGTCAAGTCTTGTAATAATGATCCGTTCGCATGTCATCCCATTAGTTCCATTCCCCTCAATAATCCCATACCTTCCCAATATTATTGTAAGGAACTCGAGGACGAGTTTTCATTCAGTCATGGGGGTATGATGAGACGCGATATGCACAAGCTGCGATATCATGTATGCGATATCGCGGCCGTCGCGATATCGCATTCCCTGCGATATCACATACACGATATGGCATTGTCCCCTGCGATATCGCATACGTGATATCGCGGTCCGCCGCCAAATCTATAAATAAGATGTGGCACTCCCCTCATTTCTCATCCTAGGCTAGAAGTAGTGAAGCTCTGGCGGATTGATCACCCCAGAGATAGAATATTTTCCATGTGCCCGCAGTAGGAGTCCCCCGAGTGAACAATTCTTTATTTGAGCAGCTTTGTACCTGAACGCAAGTTGTGTACAGTAGTAAAGACAAGCTTTGTGGATAAACCTTGTAGTACATGGATAGGTTTATTTAATGTTATTTATTACTTTCCTAGTAACGTGGCATGAGTACGACTTGGTTACGAGCATTGACGAATGTGTACGGCTAGCCAAGGAATCGGCTACTCATCGCGATTAGATTCTCTCACCCTTACCTCCTTGAACATGGGACGAGTACAACTTGATTACGAGCATCTACGGATGTGTACGGCTAGTCAAGGAATCGGTTGCTCATCACACTTAGGCTAGTTAGGCACCTCAGTATGATCGCTTTGAGCACGTGCGTTACGTGTGGTAATCCTAGTAACAATTAGCATTTGGTAGCCACAGTTGCACAGTTTAGGGTGTGTACGGCAAGTGGGAACAGATGCTGACGCTAGGACTTAGTGTTGTAGTTAGAGTTAGTTTTAGTCTCTCAACCCTTCACCCCTTAGCATAGAGATAAACCTGAAAAGACCAAAAAAATCATATACCTCGGAATTACTTAACCATACATCGTGACAACAACAAGTAAGTCTGAGAAGACAACGATTAATTAACCCCAAGTGTTCCTTATGGTGTTTAGGCATTTAGTTTGCAGAGTTCGACCGGATTGCGTGTGCTACGCTCGTTTCATATGGTTGAGTGTAGGGGTACCTCGCCACTCATCACCAACTCATAGGAACAGTAGCCTATAGGAAGTTTCCATGTTGAGAAGTATGCCTAGATAGCATCATTTAGTGTTGTGCTCTAGTCTCTTCTATATTTGCTAATAGTTCTCACCAGGATCTTCATAATCTCCCTATTAATAACTTCTACTTGACCATTGGCTTTGGGATGGTAGGATGTTAGTTTATGTTCAACCCCCAAGTGTTTTATAAGCTTGTGAAAGGTGGTGCTTGTAAAATGGGTTCCATTGTTAGAAATTAGTGCACATGGCACCCCAAACCTATTTACAACATTTTTTATACAAACCATGTAGTAGTAGATGATGTAAAATTAATGACAGCTACTACTTCTACCCATTTTGTGTAATAATCAATAGTGATGATTTTTTATGCCTTTTCATTTAACATGGATGTGATGGAACCCATGAACTCAATGCCCGAGATGTCGAAGGGTTCCAGTGGTTGAATCCACTATTGAAGTCCCTCCATTCAAGCGGTCATACCACCATCTTGTTGAAGGTATTTACAAGAGTAAAAAAATTGGTTGACATCCCTAAAGATGGTTGGCCAATAATACCCTACTATTTAGATCTTAATGATCGTGCATCTCCCAACATAGTGGTCCCACAAGGACCCTCATGAGCATTCTAAAGAATGTGCAGTTGATAAATATTAGGTACACATCAACAAACCATGCCATCAATGCACACCTTGTAAAGGTATCCATTAATTTCCATGAAGCATTTGGCCTAATGAAGAAACTATTGTTTCTTCCTATAGTCTAGATCTTATGGCATTTCTTGAGTGAGAAGATAAGTGAGGATGCCATCATACCATTTTGGTTCATTAGGCACTTGTTCATTTATTGCACCTATGAATAAGAGTTCATCATGAAATTGGTTAGAGAGTGGGCTCTCCTCCTCTTTGTTATTCCATTGAAACCAAGACAAGTGATCAATGATCACATTCTCAGTCCCTTTTGATCTACCATTGTAAAACTGAACTCTTACAATATCACCAATCACCATCACTGTTGGCTTGTTCATGAGGAAGTGAATGGAACTATGGTCCATGTGCACAAACACTTTGTATTCAAGCACATAGTGCCTAAACTTCTCTATAACATACACCACCATCATTAGTTATTCAACTATGCACCCACAATGCTTCAACTTGTGTAGTGGATGTAATATGGGTGTTTCCTATCATCCAACTATGTAAGCATAGCTCCCAAGGCATAATTTGATGCAGCTATCATTATAAGAAATGGTCTAAACCAGTTAGGTGCTTGTAGAATTGAAGTTTCAATGAGCTTTTTCTTGGGGCTCTAGAATACATTTTCACATTCTTTGGTTTAGATGAATGGAACATCTTTCTTTGTAAGCTTAACCAACAATTTTGCAATCTTTAGAGAAATTCTCTATAAAATGCCAGTAGTGGCAAGTGTGTCCAAGTAATGACTAGACATCTTTAATGATTTCTAGTTGATGGGGTATTACTTGGATGACCTGAATCTTTTCAAGGTCCATCTGAATCCCTACCTAAGAAATTCTATGCCCTAGTACAATGTTCTCGTGGACCATCATATGGCTCTTTTATGAATTAAACTAAAGATTCATCTCCACACCTTTTAAGAACTTGTTCAAGGTAGTCCAAGGCTTACTTAAATGTGGCACCATAAGTGGAGAAGTCATCCATGAGGACTTTCACTGCTACCAATCTGTTACTGAAAAATGCTCAAGACCAAGCATTGGAATGTTACAAGAGCATTACATAGACCAAAAGGCATCTTTCAATATGAAAAAGTTCCCCAAGGAATCATGATTATTTTATTGGTCTGATCCTCCAGTGTGATCTAGATTTGATTATAGCCACTATGACCATCCAGAAAGCTATAATAGCAATGCCTAGATATAGTGTCAAACACTTGATCTACAAATGACAATGGAAAATGATCTTTGAATGTTGCCATATTCAATAGACAAAAGTTGATGCAAACCTATCACTTGTCACCTTTCTTTGGAATAATCACAAGTGGACTAACCCACTCATTATCCACAATGGGATAAATAAACCCCATCTTGAGAAGTTGTTCAATTTCCTCTTTGACAATCTACTTCAATTTGGGATTCAATCATTGCTATCGCTGCCTATTTGGCTTCATGGTTGGATCAGTGTAAATATGATGCTAACATATCCTAGGATCAATCCCTATGAGTTCAGGATATGACCAAGCAAAGGTTGTTGGCCATTTTTTATCCATCCTCAACAACATTTGTTTCTGTTTAGGAGAAGGATTGGCATTGATGATTACCAACTTGTCATTTTTTAAAAATGCATACTCCATGCCAGTAGATAGAGTTTTCAACTCTAAGGGATCTTATTTAAAAATTTTAGGGATTTCCAACTCTCTATAATAAGTATCATCATTTGTGCTATTAGAGAATTGGTGATGAATTTGCTTCAGTTCATCCATGCCTTCAACATAAGCACATGTTAGGCTCTTAGTAGGTTCCATGCAAAGTGTGCTACTTCTAAGATACGCTATTAGCCACTAGGTGTCCTCTTATTTTATGGTTGTTGTGTATAGACACCTTTGAATATCTGCCTCATTTGCACACTACATGTATGTAGAAATGGATGCTCTTTTTATGGAACAAAGTGTTTACATGTAGTTGCATCCTATATCATTGTATGTGAAGCATGGAACTCATTACTTCTCAATCTTTCCAAAAGCATTTTCCTTGGAAATTTCTAGGGAAAGATCTCTAATGTCTATTTGCACATTAATAGTATTTAACCAAGCCCTTCCAATAATGATTGGAAAGTCCCCATTGCAGTTCTCAACTTTGATTACCAGGAAATTGGTAAGATATAACCACCCATAGACATTGGTCATAATGTCCTTCACTAGTCCAAAATAAGTAGTGATGGAGTGATCTACCAATTATAAATAGATGTTGTTATTCTTAAGAGGAGGTAGGTTCTAGGCATTATACATTTCATGAGAAATCATATTAACTCTAGTACTTGAGTAAAGAAGAGCCTTGCATGGCTCATTCCTAGTAATTTGCAAATAGATGAGAGGACTTCCAAGATCAGCTCTTTTCCTAAGAAGGTTTCCAACCTTGATCTAATCAGATACAACATGGATTAACATAATTGTGTAGAACTTTGAAGGCATTTGGTTTGAATGGCTCTTAAAAGGAAAGGATGCAATGGATGAAGGAGATACAAGATGACCAACTGCATAAGTAGGTGAGGGTTTAGTAGGGCTATTGGTTTGAAAGAATGATCTTTCATGGGATCTTGATTACAAACCACTCAGCTAAGGAGTTGGCTATAAGTTAATGGCCTTGGTAGCATTATGTTATTATGGTTGGGCTAGAAACTCACCTTCCATGTATGGAGTATGTGATATTTGGGTTGAAGGTGGAGGAGAATGTGTTGAAGGATGAGAAGGGTGATAGGGATATCGAGTTTCCCCTCTAGTAGATAGAAAATGAGTTCTATAATACTTTGGAGGGTAGTATTGATGTTGAAAAGAAGCATGATTAGAAGAGTCACACAAAGACATAAATTATTAAACATAGTACCCATATGGGTCTGCCTACCTATAAGGGTACTGTTGCCTTGGTGGTGGCATCCCCCACAACTGTGGGTGTTGCCACTATTGATATTACACATACAATTATGGTGGGCATCACTTGGATAATAAGCTTGTTGTTGTTGGTGAAACTGCCTTGGGTTGCCTTGAGGACAAGGCAACCTTCTAGGGTCTTACCTTTGTGCTAGTCTAGGATTTAGAGCATACACCCCATATTCTTGTCTAAGATTCAAAGCATACACCCCAAATTCTTGTAAGTGTGACACAATAGGGCAACATCCCTTGGGATGTTCATATTGGTAGATTTCACACCCATTTTCATCATCTGATTTTAACTCCACAACCTCTTCTACTACCACATCCTTACCCTTATCCATTTGATAGGCATGTTCAACTTCTTTTCTTCTCCTGTGGTCATTATCACTACCTTGTTCTTTGGATTCTTCTGCAATTTTTAGACTAGTTTGAAGTTTTTCATCCAAAGATTCTCACATTTTTTCAACCTTAGCTAAGATTTCATATACACATTTTTGAATTCACAAGGTTTTTGGCTACACCACCTCATCAAGTGATGCTTCCTCCTCACTATCATAGAATCAAACCCTCCTTTTTCTAATGGAAGGATCTCAGTTATACTCCTTAGCACTTTTCCATTTTCTTAGCTTACCTTCTTCTTTTGCAACCTACTCAATTAGCCTTTGTATCTAATGGGCTCTTAATTCTGACAATCTTTCTTAGGCATAGACCCCAAGGGTTCTTCATGTTTCTAAGCAAAGCCCATTTGTGATATGCCGAAGATATTCTTGCTAAGAGTAACCATGGCCAATGAATTGATGTAATAATGAATAATATCTACTCATGGTGGCATCTAAGGATTCATATGTTTTTTGTTTCTAGCCTTGGATTTGCCTTCACAAGTTTAACACTCCGGAATACATCTAATACTTTTCATTAAATAATTCTAGCATTGTACTCCATTGACAAATTGATTCTAATTCTAAAGATTGGTATTAGCTTTCTGCTACCTTGATGAGTATTCTAGGAAACAACTTGAGCATGTGCCAATCATTTTCAATATTTTTTAAGGCACAAGCATCATGAAAGACTTGTAAATGCATTTGAGGATTTGAGTTATATCCCCCCTCAAATCTGGGGATATTGTTCATGTCTAGCCTCTTAATTCAACTATCTTTCACATGC
Organism: Gnetum montanum; assembly: GCA_015680685.1. Classification (NCBI taxonomy): domain Eukaryota; kingdom Viridiplantae; phylum Streptophyta; class Gnetopsida; order Gnetales; family Gnetaceae; genus Gnetum; species Gnetum montanum. The sequence continues at coordinate 618,436 of MNCI01031251.1, forward strand.
TTGGTAGGAATTCTGATAGCCTCTATGATGTTGAGCATATTTCAAGTGGCTAGTAGAGGTTCATCATCATGATCTCGATGATGCTTTTGATGTCCTTTGCCATCTCTTCATTCATGGTGTTGGCGACTATTTGGGACGCGACCACCAACAAGTGTCATCGAACAAGATTTAGGTGCTTGCTGGTCTTCTGGCAACACCAAGGCCCAGATACCTCCAAATAGACTCAGTAGTTAATGTAAGTATGTGTGTGTGCTGTTGCAGTGTGCGGTTGTGAAAAATGAAATGATTGCATTGTGTGTAAACTACAAATGACTTATCTTAAAGAGATTCAGCCAACTTTGCAAAGTACTATGAGTTGTTGAGAGTTCTTATTTAGTTCAATTGCCTAGTCTATGCAGTCCTTATAATACCTACTTATAATAAATAAACTTTTGCAAAAAAAATTTGAGCACAACTCTACGAATCTACTTTTAATTTCCCTAGAGAAAGACATAGTTCCACAAGAAAACTAGAAATAGAGCGAGATTCAATGGAAATAGAAAGAAGAGAACAAGAAAGCAGATTTGTGCACAGATCTCAAATGTTTAAACAAGGTAAAATGATATGAGTAAACACTTCGCAATAAAGATATCCCAAATTCAATAACTACGAATTGTTCAAACTTCCAAGGCTCAAATAAGCAATTTGTTCAAGACAATCCTACTATGCTACCCAAAAATTTGCTGCATAAACTAGCACGTACGAGACTCTATCTTAGCTAGATAACAAATGTCAACAATTGCATTCAACAGAACCTTCAAAAGACTTGAAAATTTCCAATTGAAATACCACAGAGATTCACTTTAAAGATAAAAGAAGCTATTCTGGTCCTATCAAAATACCAAAGATTTTCTGAACCCTCTTGACTATTGAATCGTTCAACGGCTTGACTACATGCAGAAACTCTCTTACAACAATCTCAATAGTGGTTCTTATACATTATACAATAATAAGATTCACTACTAAAATGCTCTTAAGGCTTTTAAACATAAGCGTTTCTATGGCAAAATTTAAATAGAAATTTTCTATCATGCAACAAGAACAAAAAGAGCAATCTAAAAATCCCAAAATTACTTGCCAAGCATGATACTATCTAAACCACTAGCTAAACAATTTAAACAAAATAAAAAATAATAAGCATAACTCACAGGACTATGACAAAGAGGCTGAAATGTTCTCTTTAGCAAGTCATCTTACAAGTAATCTTCCACAATGTCATATATTTTTCTTCTAACCCCTGAAGCCTTTTTATAGGGTTCAAAAGGTAGTTAGATATTCCAAAATATCTTAGCTAACTTCTCTCCCAAGTAAGGAAGTTATAACTTGCCCAACAAGTTAGGAAGTTGTAACTTATACATAAAGTTAGGAGAAAATCATGCTAACATTGGCATGTGTAAATATTTCTTTTATAAGTGACAAACCATATAATAATAATAATAATAATAATAATAAAATAAATCTAAGATCTTCAATACTATAAGAGCATCATACAATTGTTATTTTTATTTCAGATTTTAAGTTTTTAAATATCATGAACTAGTGATCCCTAGTAATTTTCATGAACAGGAGGTAGTAAAAAAGCAATTCGGCATCCACCTTAGTGTAGACGTTGGTGTTGGCAGCTGTATGATTTTTTAAATGAACTGATGCTATATAATTAAATCATATGCATTTTATATCCACGTAAAATCTACTACTGGCTTCCTTGGAAAAATGACGTTCGCTAGAAAAAGAAATTTGAATACGATGGTGGTTACTTGGCGCCATTAAAAATGCCTCCGAATGTGAAGGTTGAATGTGAAGGCACCAGGCCTGGAACTACCTAGTTTCTAAAATCAGCTTCAAATTATTCTACCCTGCTAGAACTGTATATCAATTGCCACCACGAAAGAAGGCCCTGCCACTGCATCAAGTGTGGATAAATGTGTCTAGTTCATGTATGATATCCCATGGATTCTTTTTCTTTGAATATATTTTTTCCATAGGGGTACTGATATATTGTGGATGATGCGCTATGCTGTTAAGCCAACTACCAATTTTGCTGGATAGCTTCTCCTGTGCATAGCCATGCCTCCGTGGTTCACGCTCTGATGGACTAAACCACCCAAAAATACTGCAGTATTTGGAACCAGTTCTGTGCATGGTTCACTGGCAGCTGGCGCATCATTCCACGTTGCACCAAAACCAGTATCGCAGTGAGCACCCTTGCCTTAGCCACCTACCTACTTAATAGTCTTCCTGTCAGCTGCAATGTCGCATACTTAACAGTCCATGCATAGGAGGCCTGCGATTCCAGTGGCTACATGCCACGATTCAACGCTTTCACCTCCGCAGTAAATGCATAGTTCTGAAAAATAGTCTGTAATCTCAACAACAATATCCTCAAAACTCTCTTCATTTTTGCATATTACTATATTGCAGGTTTAGCTCTAGTAAAATCACCGCAGAAATTCAGAATAAAGAACATTTTTCCCACTTGCTGTGTGCCAGGCCCTACCCCTATTCTGGGTTAGTGCCTATCATTGTTTCATTGTCTTCTTTGCAGCTGCATTTGGAAACTAGTACTCTGTTGCCACATACTGCCATTTAGGTTTTTGGAATACTGAACATGTCCCAATTTAAGTCTGTATTTTCCTGATCAATTGAAACATGAGTAGAGTACTGAAGTAGATGCATAGCATAGCAATCACAGGGCACAAACTTATCTCTGTCTAATACAGTTACCATACCGATAACAGTCCAAGCGTAGTTGGTAGCATTTTTTGTTTGCAAAATGTCATGGATTTTTTATATTTTGATATGTTCTTGTTACTTTGCTTGTACCTTTCCCTCATTTACTAACCCCAATCTTACACAGGTGCCTTCCTTCTCTTTCAAACTAGGCTCTCAAAGACTGTCTCATGAAGTTCTGGATTTATGAAAAGTTGGTTGATGAAATTGTTGTGTTACGTAAAATGTGAGACTACTATAATAAAGCCACTGTATCCAAGAAATATAGCCCTAGACCCACTCATATCCCTACTTTCCTTTCTTGTTCATTATCCACAAGTAATACAAAGTTATCCATGTTTCTTTGCAACATCAAGTTTACGTTCTTTTTGGATTAGATGTGTTGCTTCCAATGGTTACGTCTGCTGCTTTTTAGCTACATTTAATTCTGTAGGCTTATCCTACTTGTGACTTTATTATAATAATATTTGCGTCCATTAGGAGAAGTATATTCAAACCAGTTGCTGAACTTTGTCTTAATGCTCTTGTATCTGAAAATGGTGGTAACAGTAACAGCCATTGCTTATGGCATGTTTTTCATGGCAACAACAAGAACCATATTTGAAGACCCTTCTGATTTTCAACATAACTTGGATCTAGATTTTCCTCAAAAACAACTTGTGTTTTTGCTAACAATGGATATATTTCTGCTGAGAATTGTAGTTCCTAGAGTTAAGTTCCACTTAATTCTTGCCATTCAATCATCCATGTAGCACATTCGTAACCAATCTTATTTTCCATCTTTGGCATTCTGTGTTATGGAGATGAGACTTTCAGGATCATGCATATCAATCTTATGATGACCATTGTAAGCCAATGTCCATTTATCATCGGCCTTTTCATTTGAATCTCAATTTTGTGATGAAAGTGAGGTGGAATTAATATCATTTACATATTTCTTTTATCATGTTCTCTATCATTGCCTTTTGAGTATCTACTTTTACTGTTCCATGAAATTGCCAAATGTGCCAACATTTTTACCCCCTTAAAAGCTTAAGGAATTTGTATAGCCCTTTTTAAAACTGAAATGTACTGAAAATTTTATTGAATTTTTATAGTTGAACAGAAATCTTTTTGGAGGAAAATTCCCATCAAACATAGGGTTTGATAGTATAAAAACCTCATTCCTAAGAAAAACAACAAACTGTACATTATCAAGTCGTTTGATGGACTATTCTTGAGATGGGAACAGAATTGTGAGGGTTACTCTAGTAGGAATCCTCATCTCTCTAACTGTCTCATAGGCAATTTCTGACGTGATGAAGGTTGTTCTACTATTTTCTGGCTTGGTGGAGCTCTCAACTTGATCTACTTGAACTTTTTCTTCAGCAATCTTCTCATTTTCTTTTTCAGATGAGCTCTTCTGTTCTTCTTCATTGGGTTCTTCATTTTCCTCTTGGGAGACAAAGGCCTCTTCCCATGCCCATGACTCTTCATTGGTTAGTTGGTCTTCTCCCTTCTCCTCTTCTTGGGGTGCAATCTTGATATTGCCCCCAAAACATTTGACTCTATCTCTAAACCTCTTATGAGGAATGAGAATTTATCGGCCAACCAAGCCATGAAAGGACACTCCTTCGGTGCTCCACATGCTCTAGCTTTCAAGTAATCCTTCAACACATGCTCTGGGCAACATCCCATCACATAAGGAATGAAAGTCTTTCTCATTGTTCTCCCAAGCTCCATCTCCTCTTTCAAATTAGCTCTCTCTTACTTTCTCTACTCAACTTGAATTGGAAGATGAAGAAATCCTAGACAACCCAATCCTCTTTTTATAGGTGCTAGAAATTTAAAATTCCCCCCAAGGGTCTTCAACCAATTTTTCCTCTCTTTAGGCATTCTAAACACTTGTCAAATCCTCACTAAGTGGTGGATGAGTCACCTTCTCTACTTGTCACACTTGTAGGCTTCCACTTATTTCACTTGTACGCTTCCACTTGTTTCACTTGAAGGAAAACTATTTTCTAATTTAAATAAATTTATCCTAAATATATTTACTATTATAATATACTATCTACTTATCTAACTATTTATCAATAGCATAATTAAACATAATAATTAATACTATATTCCTAGTAATATTATACCTAATAGTATATATATATATTACTTTGTCTAAGTATATCTTCAAGTTGTATGCAATTGTCCAAAATAATGTTTTATATGCAAAAACATTATATGGAAATTGCAATTCNATTATCCTCAAGGAAATGGCCTAGCAGAATCCACCAATAAAAAGCTTATCGCTTATATCAAGAAATCGATGGATAGAAATCCAGGAAATTGGATCAATTATCTATACAATCCGCGTTATGGTCAAAGCAAATTAGATTCAAGAAAGCTATTGGGACATCACCATATAACTTAGTCTATGGTTTGCCAACTAGAATTACAAATAAGATTGTAAGCTCAGCTTCTGAATTTGTACAAAGATATAGTGAAAAAACTGATAAAGATAGAAGTTTCATGACTTTGCTAATTAAAAGAGAAACTGAAGTAGATAAAGCAAGGGATAATTTGTTACAGAATACCTCTCAAGTTAAAAGATGGTTTGATAGGAAAGCTTTGAAAAGAACTTTCAAGATAGNCGAAATGGTCTATCTGCAACTACTGGCTCTAAAGGAGCTCTCGCCCTTTTAATTTTGGGGACATGAATTTGACATTTAAAGCATTTTTGAATCTTTGAACTAATGTCTTGATACATGGAAGGCTAGTAATATCCATATCGGAGTATATGTTGCATAATCGACTTAGGGGATTCATGAAATAAATTCAAATGATCATGAAATTGTTCCAAAATAAAACTAATTTGATCATTGTAACAACAGAAAACGTCGGTCACTAGAAATACCGAGCGGAGTTCCATGTACACAGTTCCAACCCTGGATCCGTGCGAGGGCTGTGCTGGAGAACACAAATTCGAGGTGCCCTTAACGGTCTTGTCGATTAGACAGGGACTTACTTAATCAATAAAATTTTGTAATAACCGGGTGGCAAAATGGCGAATTAAATGAGGAAATATGATATCGTTAATCCCAGAGGTAACAAGAGCGATGTAAACAATTCAAAGTGAGTGCAAAAATCTATATAGATAGGACGCAATAAACCAGATTTAAAAAGTATGCAATCCCAAGATCTGGGATTTAGCTTATAAACAAAATATGTTGGATACAATGATTATAGGTGGACTTCAGTTTAGACAAAGCACGTGCCAAGAATAGGAAAGCTATTTAAAGATAAAACAAGCAAAGGTCGATCTACCTTGTTCTAGCCAATCTAGGCACAAGGGAATCAGACCTGAAGCAGAATGTCTGCTAACTGGCTGTTTCTAATCAAAATTCTTGTCAATCACCTTCGATGTTCTTATGATTGTCGATCCCCTTTTTTCTTTCTTGTCAATCTTTGCCAAAAGTTGTTAACAATTGCCAATGAAAGAAAATTGCTCACAAAGAAAATTTTGCTCATTAAGAGAAATTTTTTGCCAACCCTTTGATCCTTGTCAACTAGAGTATTTATAAGGTTAGGGTCAAGAGAAAAATGCAATTTAGATGATGCATGTCCTGAACCTACAAAATGTCGTTGACTTGATGTGTTTGTGTTTGAAGCTTGTGGTGCTACACTGCATTACGCTCTGAAGCGTAATGTGTCGTAATCTACTTTTGCTGGAGCTTTAGCAACAAACTATTCTGTGATTACGTTGTAATATGCTAGAGAGTGTATTGTGACGTATGAACTGTTGATGCCTCAAGTGTGTTATCTCTGTTGTTGCTTGTATTACGCTGCATCATGCTACATTATTCTGCTAGCATAATTCAAAGTAAGATAGCGAACCTGAAAAAAATTAAAGTGTTGTCACTGCGCTTCCCTTATTTCTGTTTAGTGTTTCTAGGGTTTATTATGCTATACTGCGTAATGTAGCATAATAGGCCCTTAGTTGAAAAAGGAAAACTTGCTGAGATGTGTGACATGTTGTAAATCGTTGCTTGAGTCTTGAGATTTTGCTGAACCATTAAGGTCTTCAATTTTTCTATCTCTATTGTTGCGACTAGATGGGCTGTCTTCTTATATTACGATGTGTTATGCTACATTACGTTGCATTGCATAATGCTGCGTAATATGCTAAAAGTTAAGATTTTTGAAACATAGCCAACTCACAAAGTTGAAGGCTTGCCATTACACACCCCTTGTCTTATTCTATCCACTGGAGTCTATTACATTGTGCTGCATAGTATGGCGTAACAAGCCCTTAGTCGAAAAGGGAACTTGCTGAGTCGCGACTTGTCGCAAATCCTGAGTCACAAGATTTTGGTGAACCATTGAGACCTCAAATTTTTCACGATGTTTCAATGGCCCCTCTTTATTGACGTTTAGAGGACTTACCCAAAACATGTCGACAAAGAATATGAAACACCAGAGAGGTGAAGACACCAACAGCGTCCGTCAGCAACTGCTCAGATGTTGCTCGGTCAAACCTAGAAGTGAAAAGGTGGGAGGAGGAGAATAGGAGGGATCTTAAAGAAGTGAGAGGAGGGAGGTTCGGGGAAGACTCAAGCATGTGAACAGGAAACTTTCGCAAACAAGTTATTGGGCGTCCTTTCACGAGTGTGTTCGCTAGAGGTTACGCTGCTATACTGCATATGAAGGGCTTGCATGGACGAGTTGTGTTATGCCCGCATGGCCTAGATGAGTTGTTTTACATCCATTTTTTGAGAGTGCAACTTACATTCCATGAGGTGAGTTACGTTACGCCAATTCATAGACATGATGGTGCGAAAGAATTGATTATATGTTCACATCCTGTAGAAACAAAGAAGAGGGTAAAGGCGGTTGTAAGGATAAGGGAAGGAGAAAGCGAAGTAAGATGTCTGATGGAGGGAAAGGTAGGGTTTGCACTCCCAAGTAGTTAGGCTAGTCTGAGTAGCCACCTCAGAACGTTGTGACACCTTGCCTCTTAGCGAATGCATTCTCAATCAACGCCATCATAGCAAGTAACCTGCAAAACATAACAAAGAATAGAGAGCAAAAGCAATTTTCCTAATAGCTAGGGAGGTTGTTGAAACAAGTTCCGTCCAAAGTGAAAAGGAGAGTGTAGGTCACGAAAAAGGGACCATAGCAAGAAGCAAGGGTCCCTATGTTGATGTTGTGATTCATGAAGTCACCGTCGACAGCCAGATTCATCTTGCTCAAACAACTGGGCAAAGAACCAGTTAGATGAATCTGCTAAGCCAGAGTCTGGTGGTGGTGATGGGTGGAGGCCACCAAGGCTATGGATGACCATAGTTTCTTTGGGGCCCCAAGCAGTGAAGTTGACCCCAGGAGTTGCAACTATAGAGTAGCTGTAGTAGCAACATCTTCAAGGGGTTAGTAGTATGCCTTTTGGCATATCCAAGGAATTAGTAGGATGCCAATGGGGTAGCAACGTTGCATCTGTTCCAACACCTTACCCATTCCATCTGGTAGGGATGCAATGCAAGAGTAATCATGCTCATTTGCTTCATGGATTATCTACTGACGGATTCCAGTTTTAAGTCCTGGTTGATCGTTGTTTTTGGTTTTAAGTCTCATTAAATTGTGGTCCCTATTTAAAGTCTAGGTAGACTGAAGCATTCTAGTTTCACATCGTAGCGGATGATGGAAGAGCTATTTTATGGTCCCAGAAGACCGTGCTATGGGTGTCAGTTTTACATTGTAACCCAAGAATAAGTCTGTGCGGGTTTAGCGTCTTAGCAAATGGATGCTTACCTCGCCAGTTTCACGTCATGGTGGACGGTCGAAAACTTTGCCAGTTAGGCATCATGGCTGACGCATGCAAGAAATGCTAGTTTTACATCGTAGTAGACGTGTACAACATTGCTAGTGTTATGTCGTAGTGGACATTTGTTACCTTGAGTTTGAGCCAAGTCGACGTTTAGATGTGGTACCGCTTCAGATACATATGATTCACTGGGTTCGGGTGTTCGTTGCCATTGATGTCTGCTAGCCTGAATGCTCCATTGCCATATGCGTTGACAACTAGGAAGTGGCCTTCCCAACTCACAAAGAATTTACCCGCTGGTTTATGGATGGATTTGAGAACCAAGTCTCCTTTCTTGATCGGTCATTGATGCAAGCTATGATGATTCTTTTGTTTCTGCTTGTCTTTATACCTTTCGATGGTGTTGAGAGTCTGGATGCATTTCTCCTCTACTGAGTCTAAATCCATCATCCTGGACTTGTTGTGTTGAGTCTCATTTATAACCATGAAGAGGACCATCCACAATGAGGGAATCTGTAGTTCCAAGGGCAACACTGCTTCAGATCCGTAGACTAGGTTGTAGGGTGTCCTATCGGTAGCTGTTCTGCATGTCATACGATAAGCCCATAGCACATAGAGGATTTTTTCATGCCATTATTTTTTGTTGCTACTAAGCATCTTCTTGAGTAGATTGATAACCACCACCTTGTTTGTTTCTTTTGCTTGACCATTTGCTTGCGGGTAATAGGGTGAGGAAAAATATTTCTTGATACCAAGGTTATTGTAAAACGATTTGGTTCGGTGCTACTAAATTGTGGCCCATTGTCGATCACAATAGTTATGGGAAGCCCAAACCTGGCTACTATATTGTCCAAGATAAAATGCCAAACCTGTTGAGATGTAATCTTTCATAGGGGAATAGCCTCAACCCACTTCATGAAATACTCGGTGGCGGTGATGATGAAGCTATGTCCTGCGGAAGACTTAGATGTGATGGGACCTATGATGTCTAGTCGCCATCGTTGGAATGGCCAAGTGATTTGTGTAGTATGCAATTCAGTTGGTGAAATGTGTATTAAATTTGCATAACGTTGGCATGTGTCACATGTCTTAACCTTGGTGAGGTAGTCTCGTTCCATTTACGGTCAATAATATCCTAAGTGTCTGATTTTAGCGGCCATGGCTCATGGGGCTATATGTCCCCCACATAGTCCTTCATAGACTTCGCTAACTATTCTTTGCGCTTGGTCATTATTAACGTAGGTTAGCAATACTTCATCGAAAGAGTGTCTACAGAGAGTACTATCTCCGATGATGACATATTATCAAGCATACTTGCGGATTGCGTCTTTTTGTGCGGGTGTTAGCTCATGTGGTGGTTCGCCATGCAGAAGGTAGGCTTTAATGTTATCATACCATTTTGGCGTTCCACCCATGCTTAGAGAAAAAATTTGCGCCACTTGAATGACAAGCTCTGTACATTCCATCATTAAAGTGGCCCAAGTGGCAAACAAATGTGGTTGCACGTTTAAGGCCAGTGTGGCTAGTGCATCGGCTACAATGTTTTCATTACATGGCACATGTTGGACATTAGTTGTCATGAATTATTTTAGGAGATCTTTAGCCATATCGTAATAGGGCTGCAAGATGCATAGCTTTGCAGGCGTAGACCCTTGTGATTTGATTGATGACAAGCATCAAATCACCTTGGATTGCTAGGTGTTGAACGTTGACTTCCTAGCTATTAACAATCCCCTAAGGAGCCCCTCGTACTCTGCCACATTGTTCATACAAGGGAATGCTAGGCGGGAAGCCAATGGATGAACATCCTCAGGGGAGAGTGTAATGATAGTGGCAGCACTACCTCCTCTAGTAGTCGAAGCTCCATCGAAGTATAACATTGCTTTGAGGCCTATCGATACAGGGCTTAAACTATGTATCTGTTCATCAGGAAACTTAGGCTCTATTATGGCTTGATCATTAACCGGTAATGTTGCAATCTGGTCGGCTATCGCTTGACCTTTCGTAGAAGATTGGCTAACGTAGTGTAAGTCAAATTCTATTGTGATGGCTTTCCAGCAGACTATTCTACTACTGTATAAATTATTTGTGATGGCCCACAGAATGTTGTTTTTATAGATTATATTGACCTAACTACGGAAATGATAGTGCCTATATTTCTTGAGTGAAAACACCAATGCTAAACAGTTACGCTCTACTTCATTGTACCATGTTTCATACGCAAATAGTGCGTGACTTAGGTAGTAGATAGGAACTTCTAACCCATCGTCCCTTCTTTGGCACAACAATGCAACTATAGACACCTCTGAGCTTACCAGGTATATGTAGAAAGGCTGATCCCTTTATGGCAGGAAAACTATTGGCAAATGTAACAGCTCTTTCTTCAGATTGTCAAATGCACATTGGCAGTTCTCGGTCCTTTCGAAGTTAACCCCTTTCGAGATGAACCGCCTGATAAATTGCAAGCTACCATGTAGCCCATGTAGTTCTTTGAGGTTTGTAGGTGGTGCTAGATTAACGATGGCTTTAATCTTGTCGAGGTCAACTCGGATGCCAGTCTCTGATACCACAAACCCCAACATGCACCTAGTTTTGACTCCAAACATGCATTTTCTTAGGTTGAGCCATAGGTCGTGTGTGAGACATCGTTTAAGGATTAACTCTAGGTCTTCTGAGTGATTTTTTGACTTCTTAGATTTGACAAATATGTCGTCTACGTAGTTGTTCAATCTCTCTAAGAGTTAATCACTAAAGATGTATGTCATAGTGCGTTAATAGGTTGCTCTAGCATTTTTAACCCCAAGGGCATCATGGTATAACAAAAAGTTCCCCAGGGGGTCATGAAAGTCGTAGTCAATTGGTGTTCTGGGTTGATACAGATTTGATTATAGCCTAAAAATCCATCCATAAAGGATAGTAACATGTGGCCAGCTGTTGTATCGATAAGTTGGTTAATACTCATGGAAGTCTATACAGATGCGTATTCCTCCTGTTTTCTTAGAGACAACTACGATGTTCAACACCGAGTCTAAATAATCGATTGTGCGAATGAAACCAACTTGATATAGGTTAGTGATTTCATCACGCACTGCTAATGCGATTTTGGGCTTAATCTTTTGTGCTTTTTGTTTAACCACTTTGATATGCGGGTCTAAAACTATGTTGTGCAATATTAGCCTTGGGTCTAAACCTGGCATATCTTTGTATGACCATGCGAACAACATAATGTTATCTTGGAGCACTCGAGATATATCGCTCTACGTTTGTTGGTCAAGGAGAGAACTAACTTTTAGAGTTTTACTTTCTCCTTTGTGCGTAACCACAAGGACCTCAATGAGAGAATCCTCACTAACATCACCAACTTCTAGGTCTAGGGTTCGAGGAAAATGTTCTGGCCAGTCTAGAGATAGTTCTGATGTTATAATGATTGTATCACAAAGGGAAGCATCAATTCCTATCAGTGCGTGATTGAGCTGTCTAATAATTTTCCCTTATGGGCTTGTTAAGGCTAGGGGTGCGAGTAAAGCTACGTCCATTTACGAATTGACCTGCAAAACTACCAAAAATGGAGGTTGTTACATTTTTTTTCTTTTTGACCTATTGAAATGATAGAAGGTTTTCTTGTTTTAGTGGTACGTGTTAAAGTGCTAGCAATTTAAGGTCCTAATGGAAAGTTACCATATGCGTGATTTGTGAGAAAGCGGTAAGCCTAATTTCCTGGATGTTAGCATAAGACTTCTGTGAACGATGGTGGGGAGTGTAACGTGGTGCGTCTATTGTGTCGAGATAGCTAATTTAGAATTTTGTGCAGACCATAGTTAATGCGACCAGATTACGAGACGATGAGTTATGCGTTAGTTTAGGGTCTTTTCGGATCGTAATCTATACGATATCTATGAGATTAATGTTGCGATCTTCATGCTTCATGTCACATTGACATACCTGTGTTTCGAGAAAATTCCGCATTGGTTGGGCACACAACAGTTAGTTTCAACCAGTTCATTTATAATTGGATGATTCGTACTCAAAGCAGACTGGAGACATTGCAAATTTGAATTAGGCAATAGCAAAAGGACAGCAGAAGTAAGGCATAAGTAGATGATTTTACGAACGTTGTTTAGTCATGACCATGACGCCAAAGATCAAAGGCAAACATGTCAAATTGGCAAAGATTGATGAAGTGAAGGAGAGTTTGTAGTGGGTTTCAAAGGCCAAGGTCGAAACGCGGGAGGCTATTCCACTCACTCGGTAAGTGGCTTTCTACCCTCTTGCATGATTATTATTTCTGTTGTTATGGCATTGCAATTGTACCTATTTCGAAGATGTGTATTATGGCGGATGTTGATACCTAGTCACGTCAGCTAAGCTATCATTGGAACGACAGAAAACATCAGTCGCTGGTGTAATGACGGAAAATGTCGGTAGCTGGAAAATACCAAACAAAAATCCATGTACACAGTCTTAACCACAGATCCGTGCAAGGGCCGTGTTGGAGAAAACGAATCCGTGGTGCCTTGAACGATCTTGTCGATCAGACAGGGACTTACTCAATCAGTAAATTGATGAATATTATGTGTGTTAGATATTCCGCAAAATAATTTGATTCGATGAATCGTAAAAGGAGTAGAAAACAATGTAGATAAATTAGAATAACGACAACATCAACACGACAAGAAGGATCGGATTTAAGGAAATGCGCAATTCCAAGATTTGCACTTTGACCCAAAAACTGAGTATATTGTATACAAAGTTCTAATGGAAAACTTCACTTATCTTGTGCAAAGCATACACAAAATAACAATAAAACTGTTCAGCAAGGAGTACAGAATGGAGTTCGATCTACCTCGTAAGCCAAAGAAGAGATGCAAGGAAGGTCAAGCTTGAATGTCTATCGATCAACTGTTTCTGATCAATAGATCTTGCCAACCGCACCAGATGATCTCTCGATCTCTGATCTGCTCCTTTCACCTTCGGTAGTCTCTGCTCAAAACTGCCAATGATAGCCAATGGAGAAAACTATATCTTTGCCAATGGACTAATCGCTCCTATTGCCAATGCTCAAGCAAAAATGTCTTTGTCTCTGCTAAAAGATGATGCTGCCAAAAGTCCGAGATGCCTCTCTTTGTTTTTTTTTTCAACTGGAGTATTTATAAGTTTGACAACATGTGGAGAAGGCATGGCCCTGATGACACGTGTCTCGAACCTTCAAAATACCATTGACTTGGTAAACTTTATGTTGAAACTGGCCATGTCACGTCACACTTCTAGGAGAAGGGGCGAAGTACGCTGTCAACCACTTTTGCCAAAGTCGCCTCGTGATTACGCACAATACGCTCATCAGCGTATTGTGCGTGTGGATAACAGGTGCATGTCTGGTATTGTCCTAGCTGGTATTAGGCTGCATTACGCTCGTTCGCGATGCGTCGCGTGGAAGAGCGTAATAAAACATGAAAATAGTTTATTCAAGCTATTTTACGCTCATTTATGCCGCAAAGCGTAATAGAGTTTAAAAATGGTCAACTTTACAATAAATTATGCTTGTCTATGCTGCGTAGCGTAATGAGCGTAAAGCGACCAATCTGCAAAAAAAAAAATCAATCTGCCGCGCTTCCTTTGACTCTGACTTCACTTTTCTTGAAGCTCGTTACGCTGCTCTACGTAACGGAGCGTAAACTCAGCCCTGAGCAAAAGACTTAGCCGAATATGTGACTGGTCGCATATTACGTTGCTTAGGCTTTAAGCTTCATCAAATCTACCAAAGTAAGTTACCTTCGGATATCGGGATATGTTAAGCAGAGTTACGCTAAGCGTCACCACGCTATGTTGCATAACGTAGCATAAAGAAAGAAAACACAGTAAGATTGAAATTTGTGAGGAACTTGGAGACTTGACTCTGCGCGCCTCTTTGCCTCACTTTGCCCTGTTTCTATTTTTTGAAATTTTGTCACGAACCTTCACCCGAATCGTGAATCTTTGCTTGAGGCTGATTCGTAATTTCTACGGTGTTTCAGCTGGAAATACCGAACGAAAGTCCATGTACATAGTTCTAACCCCAAATCCGTGCGAGGACCGTGCTGGAGACAAACAAATCTGAGGTGCCCTAAACAGTCTTGCTAATCAGACAAGAACTTACTTGATCAATAAAAATTTTGTGATATTTGGATGATGAAATGATGGTTCTTTATGAGAAGATATAATATTGTTAACTTAGAAGGTGATTGAAAATAATGTAATCAATTTAATACCATTTGCAAGATTTGTATAAATAGGGCACAAGAGATCGGATTTAGAACACAGGTAATCCCAAGATCTAGGATTCAGCTCACGAACAAAATATATTGAACACAATGATTACAGGAGGACTTTGATTTAGTAAAGCACGTGCCAACAATAAGAAATCTGTTCAAAGATGAAGCAAGCAAAGGTCGATCTACCTTATTCTAGTGAATCTGGATACAAGGAGGTCAGACCCAAAGCAGAATGCCCGTCAATCGACTATTTCTGACCAAATTTTCTTGCCAGTTGCTTTTGATATTCTTGCGATTTCTAATCCTCTTTGTTCTCTTGTCAATCCTTATTAAAAATTGTCAACGATTTCCAACGAAAGGAAAAATTGCTCATACAGGAAATTTGTCAAACCTTAGGAGAAATTTTTACCCACCCTTTGATCTTTGTCGACTGGAGTATTTATAAGATTAGGGTCAGGAGAAAAATGTTGTTTAGATGACACGCGTCCTGAACGTATAAAATGCCGTTGACTTGATGTGTTTGTTGTTGAAGCTTGCGAAGCGTAATGCATCATAAACCACTCTTCTTTGGAGTTTTGGCAACAAACTATTCTTAGATTATGCTGCGATATGCTAAATTGCACTACATCATGCCAGATTACACTGCATCATATCAGATTATGCTTCATAGCGTAATTCAACATAAGATAGTGAACCTACAAAAAATTGAAGTGTTTTTGCCACGCTTCCTCTGTTTCTGATCAATCCTTCCATGGTTTATTATGCCACGCTGTGTGATGCAGCGTAATAGGCCCCCTCTAACCGAGAAAGAATACTTGCTGAAATGCACGGCATGCTGCAGATCATTGCCCAAACCTTAAGATTTTTTTTGGGTCAGCGAAGTCTTGAATATTTGCCATCCTTGATGTTGTGGTGCACTACCTTCTGACATTACGCTACATCATGCGACTTTACGCCATGTTGCGTAATGCGGTGTAATATGCTAAAAGTTAAGATTTTCGAGACATAGAAAACTTGCAAAGTTATAGACCTGCTTCCCATCACCTTATTCTTTCTTCTAAAATTTATCTGTTTTGTGCTATGCAGTGTGGTAGGGCAAACTTTTAATCGAAAAGGGAACTTGCTGTGTCGTGCCTTATCGCGACTCCTTGCTTGAATGGCTAGATTTTTCTGAACCGTTAAGGCCTCAAAATTTTCATGGTGTTTCAATGGCCCCTCTTTGTTGACGTTCAGAGGGCTTGCTCGAAACACGTCGACAAAGAATACGAAACACCAGAGAGGTAAAGGCGCCAACAACGTTCGTCAGAGATTGCTCAAATGTCACTTTGTCAAACCTGAAAGTGCAAAGGCAGGGGAGGGAAGAAAGCATAAGAGGGATTTTACAAAATGAGAGGAGGGAGGTTCGAGGAAGACTCAAGCATGCGAACATGAAACATTTATGAACAAGCCATCACATCCTTCCGTGAATGTATTTGCGAGAGGTTACACCGTAATACTGTATATGAAGGGCTTGCGTGGATGAGTTGTGTTACGCCCGTGTGGCCTGGATGAGTTGTCTTACATCCATTTTGCCAAGCTTTATCCTTTTTTTTTGAATTACATTCCACTAGGCAAGTTGCGTTACACTAGTTCATGGACATGATGATGCGAAATAATTTTCTTGAATATTTATACTATGTATAGGCCAAGAAGAGGGTAAAGGCGGTCATGAGGACAAGGAAAGGAGGAAGCAAAGTAAGGTATCTGATGGGGGGAGAGGTAGGGTTTGCATCCTTGAGTAGCCAGGATAGTCTGAGCAACCACTTTAGGATGCCGCGACACCTCACCTTCTAATGAATGCATTCTTGATCAACGTTGTCGTAACAAGTAACCTACAAAACATAAGAGAGAGCGGAGTGCAAAAGCAATCATCTTAATCGCTAAGGAGGGAGGCTGTTGAAACAAGTGCTGTCCAAAGCAAAAAGGAGAGCGTAGGCCATGAAATAGGGATCGTAGTAAGGAGCAAGGGTCTCAATGTTGATGTTGTGGTTCATGAAACCATCGTCGACAGCCAGATTCATCTTGCTCAAATGAATAGGTAAAGAACCAGTCAGATGAATCTGCCAAGCCGGAGTCTAGTGACGGTGATAGATGGAGGCCGCTGAGACTATGGATGACCACAGTTTCTTTGGGGCCCCAAGCGGCGAAGGTGATCCCAGGAGCTGCAGCTACGAAGTAGCTATCGTAGCAACATCTCTGAGGGGTCAGTAGTATGCCTTTCGGCATGTCCGAGGAATCAGTAGGATGCCTATGGGGTAGCAGTGTTGCATCTGTTCCAATGCCTTACCCATTCCATCTGGTAGGGATGCAGTGCAAGAGTGATCACGCTTGCTTGCTTTGTGGATTGTCTATTGACGAATTCTAGTTTTGAGTCCTAGTTGACTATTTTTGTTGGTTTTAAGCCTCAATAGGCTGTGGTCCTAGTTTAACATCTGGGCATACTGAAACCTACTAGTTTTACATCATAGCGGATGGTGGAAGAGCTAGTTTATGGTCCCAGAAGACCGTGTTGTGGGTGTCAGTTTTATTTCATAACCCAGGGACAAGTCTGTGCTAGTTTAGCATCTCAGCAGACGTGTGCTTACCTTGCTAGTTTCACGTCATGGCAAACGGTCAGAAACTTTGCCAGTTTAGCATCTTGGCAGACACGTGCGAGCAATGCCAGTTTTACGTTGTAGTAGACGTGTGCAACTTTGCCAATTTCACGTCATAGCGGATGTTTGTTACCTTGCGTTTGAGCCGAGTTGATCTTTAGATGTAGTACCACTTCAAATATAGATGATTCACTGGATTTGATAACTCGTTGCCATTGATATTCGCTAACTTGAATGCTCCGTTGTTGTATGCACCGATGACCAGGAAAGGGCCTTCCCAGTTTGCGGAGAATTTGCCTACTAGTTCACGAATGGCCTTGAGAACTAAGTCTCCTTTCTTGATCGGTCATTGATGCAGATTGTGCTGATACTTCTGTCTCTGTTTATCCTGATATCTTTCGATGGTGTCAAGCGTCTGGATGCGTTTCTCCTCCACTAAGTCTAAATCCACGATTCTAGACTCATTGTGTTGAGTCTCATTTATAACCATGGAGAGGACCATCCACAATGAGGGAACCTGTAATTCCAAGGGCAACACTGCTTCAGATCCATAGACTAGGCTGTAGGGCATCCTGTCTGTAGCTGTTCTGCACATCGTACGATACGCCCATAGCACGTAGAGGATTTTTTCATGCCATCATTTTTTGTTCTTGCTGAGCATCTTCTTAAGTAGATTGATAATTACCTTGTTTATTACTTCTGCTTGACCATTTGCTTACAGGTAATAGGGTGAAGAAAAAGATTGCTTGATACCAAGATTATCACAAAAAGATTTGGTCTCTGTACTAGTAAATTGTGGCCCGTTGTCAGTCACAATAGTCATAGGGAGTCCAAATCTGGTTACTATATTTTCTAAGATAAAATGGCAAACCTGTTGAGATGTAATCTTTCATAGGGGGATAGCCTCAACCTACTTTGTGAAATACTTAGTGGCGGTGATAATGAAACAATGTCCTGCGGAAGATTTAGGCGTGATGTGACCTATGATGTCTAGTCCCCATCGTTGAAAAGGCCAAGTAATCTCTGTAGTGTCTAACTCGGTTGGTGACACAGGTATTAAGTTCACGTAACGTTGGCACGTGTCACACATCTTAACTTTGGTAAGGTAATCTTTTTCCATGTATAGCCAATAGTACCCTAGGCATCTAATCTTAGCGACCATGGCTCGTAGGGCTACATGTCCTCCACATAGTCCTTTATGGACTTCGCTAATTGTTCGTTGTGCTTGGTCATTATTAACGCAGGTTAGCAATACCTCATTGTAAGAGCGTCTACAGAGAGTACTATCTCTGATGATGACGTATTGCCTAGCACGCTTACACACTGCATCTTTTTGTGCATGTGTTAGCTCATGTGGTGGTTCACCATGCAAAAGGTAAGTCTTAATGTTGTCGTACCATTCTGGCGTTCCTCCCACGTTTAATGAAGAGATTTGTGCTACCTAAATGACAGGATCTGTACATTCCATCATTAAAGTCGGCCAAGTGGCAAACAGGTGTGGTGGCACATTTAATGCCAGTGTGGCCAATGCATCAGCCATAGCGTTTTCGTTACGTAGCATGTGTTGGGCATCGATTGTCACAAATTGTTTCAGGAGATCTTTAGCTATATCATAGTAGGGCTATAGATGCATAGCTTTGCAGGCATAGACTCTTGTGATTTGATTGATGACAAGTATCGAATCGCCTCAGATTACCAGGTGTTGAACGTTGAGTTCTCTTACTGCTAATAATCCTCTAAGGAACCCCTCATACTCTGCCACGTTGTTCATACAAGGGAAGGCCAGGCGGTAAGCTAATGGACACACATCCTCAGGGAAAAGCATAATGACAGTAGTAGCATTGCCACCTCTAGTAGTTGAAGCTCTGTCGAAGTATAACATCGCTTCGAGGCCTGTTGATATAGGGCTTAAACTATGTACATGCTCATCCAGAAATTCTGGCTTTATCATAGCTTGATCGTTAATAGGCAATGTCGCTAGCTAGTCAGCTATAGCCTAACCTTTGGTGGATGATTGGCCGACATAATGTAAATCGAATTTGGCTGTGATAGCTTTCCAGCAGCTATTCTACTACTCTCATACCAGCTATTTGAGATAGCGCACAGAACATTATTTTTGTAAATTATGTTAACCTAACTGTGAAAAAGATAATGCCTACATTTTTTGAGTGCGACAACCAATGCCAAATAGTTACACTCCACTTCATTGTACCTTATTTTGTACGCAAATAGAGCATGACTGAGATAATAGATAGGGGCCTCTAACCCGTCATTCCTTTTTGGCAAAGTAACGCAGTTATAGACACGTCCAAGTATGCTAGATAAATGTAAAAAGGCTGATCCCTATGTGGTAGGAAAATTGTTGGTAAGTGTTGCAGCTCCCTTTTCAAGTCGTCAAATGCACGTTGGCAGTCATTGGTCCATTTAAAATTAACACCCTTCTTAAGAAGGTGTTGCATGGGATGTAATTTATTTGTTAACTTCGAAATGAATCGCCTGATAAATTGTAGTCTGCCTTACAACCCACGTAGTTCCTTAAGGTTTGTGGGTGGCGTTAAATCAACGATGGATTTAACCTTGTCTGGGTCGACTCGGATACTAGTCTTTGATACCACAAACCCCAACATGCATCCGATTTTGACTCTGAATACACATTTCTTTGGGTTGAGTTGTAAGTCATGCTTAAGACATCGTTTAAGGACTAACCCTAGATCATTTGAATGATCTTCCAACTTTACAGACTTGACAACTATGTCATCCACGTAATCGTTCAATCTCCCTAAGAGGTAGTCGCTAAAGATGTATGTCATGGCTCGTTGATAGGTTGTTCCAGCATTTTTTAACCTGAAGGGCATCATAGTGTAACAGAAAGTCCCCCAGGGAGTCATAAATGTTGTGGTCAATTGATGTTCTAGGTTAATACGAATTTGATTATAACCTGAGAAACCATCCATAAAGGATACAAGTGCATGACCAGCTGTTGTATCGATCAATTGGTCAATACTCGATAATGGGAAATTGTCCTTAATCATGGCTTTGTTCAGATCCCAGAAGTCTATACAGATGCGTATGCCTCCCATTTTCTTAGAGACAACTACAATGTTGGACACCTAGTCTGAGTAATTGACTGCGCGAATGAAACCAACCTGATTCAGCTTAGTGATTTCATTACATACTACTAGCACTATCTCTAGCTTAATCTTTTGTGTCTTCTGTCTAATTGCTTTGATGCGTGGGTCTAAGATTATGTTATGTTGTATTAATCTTGGGTCTAATACCAACATGTATTCATACGACCACGCAAATACAGCAGCGTTATCTTGGAGCACTTGCATTCTGCCACTCTCTATTTGTTGGTCTAGGAGGGAACTAACTCTAAGGGTTTTATTTTTTCCTTTGTGTGTAACCACAAGGACCTCGCTGAGAGGGTCCTTGGTTACATCACCAACCTCCAGGTTGAGAGTTCAGGCCAGATGTTCTAGCTAGTGTGAGCATATTTTTGATGTTGCTATGGTTGCATCACAAAGGGAAAGGTTTGTTCCTATTAGCATGTGATTGAGATGTCTAATGATCTCCCCATGCGGGCCCGTTAAGGCTAAGGGTGCAGATAAAGCTGCGTCCATTTGCAAATTGGCCTGCAAAATTGCCAAAAACAGAAGTTGTTACATTGTTTTTCTGCCAATTTGTTGAACGATAAAAGTTTGCTTTCTTTGTGTTAGAGTTGCATATTAGAAAAGCTTCTAGTTTAAGGTCTTGGTGGACCATTACAAATATGTACAATATGTGAGAAGATAGCAAGCTAGGATTCCTAGATGCTAGCGTGTAACTTCTGTGGAGTAAGATGAAAGATGTAACATGGCGTGTCTAGCGTGTCGAAATAATTGAATTTGAATTTTTATACAAACCATAGTTAATGCGGTCAGATTACGAAGTGATAAGCTATGCATTAGTTTGGGTCATTTCGAACCGTGATTCACATGATATCTATGAAATTAATGCCCCGATCTTCGCGTTTCGTGTCATGTTGACACTGGCGTTTCAAGAAAGTTCTGCATCAATTGGGCAGAAAAAATTAGTTAACTTCAAAAATTTCATTTATAAACCACTGGTTCACGCTCAAAACAGGCCATAGATATCGTGAATTTGAATCTAGCTATAGCAGAAAGGGACTGGAAGCAAGGCGTAAACAGACGATTTTGCAAAAACTCTTTCAATTGTAACTATGGCACCAAAGGTCAAAGGGAAAAATGCTAACTGGCAAGGATTGATGAAGTGTAGGAGAGTTTGCAGTGGGCTTCGCAGGCCAAGCTTGAGACTCGGGAAGTTACTCCACTCAACCGGTAAGTCGCCTTTCATCCTCCTACACTATTGTTATGCTTGTTGCAGCGTCGTAGTTATATGTATTTTTTTCTGAATGTGTATGTTACGTTGGGTGTTAATATCTATTTATGCGGACTAAACTATTGTGGTTTGCGATATTACCATTGTCTTGGCTATTGAAGATGAACCTCGTATTGTTACGAGGGTTTAGGTAACGTTGAGTAATACTGAGCAAACATAGTGTATAATAAAAAAGTCTAGGTATTGTACCTATGGGTAGCATAATTAGGGTTCTGTTTTCTTTTTCTTTACTCCTATAATAATTGCATGTTATGCTAGAGTAATACACAATGTTTCTTTCATTACCATTATCATAAACAGACCTTGAGCTATTGCAAGGGTTTGGGCGGTTCTGGCCATGCGTTTACAGTGAAATCTATAATTTTCTGGGAGTCAGGAGAACCCTAATGTTGTGTGATGAATCTTTATGTCTAAATAGTTTGTCTAATAGCAATGCATTTTTTTTGTACAAAATTATGCTAAAGCCCGTCCTAATCATTTTGGACATCGTGGACATTCTATGTTGGATACATGTTCCCGCGACCAATGTTCTTTCTCCTCATGCTCGTATAAAGCAGGACGCGGTGTGGTTTTGAAGGGGCATGCAGGAGTTCTTACAATTTTTGTTTTGTAATTATAGCGTAATCATCTAGTCGCATCTACCAGGCGATGTAGCTACTGTTATTTTAGAGATGCTACTGGTTGGGTCGATGCAGGGCATCTTGACATTTTTGACAGACGGCGCTGTTGAAACTGTGTGGATGCAAGACCGTGAATAGAGCGCTAAAGGTTTGAGGCGTTTGAGCTAGATCTGGGAGATGCCCAGGTTTAACTGTTATCACACCTACAACACTCTATTCGTGGCCCGTCATCTCACAACCTACTTCCAGAATCCACCTGGTACCATGCATTACGCAGCCAGGTAAGTTTTTCTATTTTGTTTCTTCTCGCTGTGTTGCAGTATGCTAACTACTGTTTAAATTTGCATTAAGTGTAAAGAATTTTTCCTATGGTGCAGATTTTTCATCAATGACAGCGGTCTCCTAGGCAATAATGATACATTGTCATTGACCGAAAGGGCTATAAAAGAATTTACTTCTATTAGCAACGTACGGGCCGATGTCATGGGACAACTAGCGTTCGAAATCCCAAAATACACAACCCACTATGCCGACTTCTTTTCTACATGTAGAAATCTTGGATGGTTGGATAGGGAGTGGACTTTGTATCCTCCCCTCACTGCACATACGTGCAAAGGAAAATCCCTCCGTTTCCTTTACCATTCAGACCCGGTAAACTTTATTATGATGATCAACTATATCGATGTTGTTAACTAAAAATAATGTATGAAGTTGTCTTGTTTTTGTTATACTATCTTAACTAGTGTTTATTGTTGGCAGTGAGGGAATCACGAGAGATCACGATTATGGCCTCCGATCGCGAGGCGAACAATCTCTTTTTCCATTATGATGATATAAAGGAAACACAATGTATGGCTTGGCCATAGAGCAGCCCCAGTTGTGTTAACCAATAGCCTTCGGGAGGCTGGACTGATGGACCTATTTTTGGCCATAACTCCCGATGTCACTGCGGGTGAAATGCTAACCCTAGTCAACTCCTTCAGCAAGGAAGCTGAGCGTCTCTGCATACGCATGTGTAATGTGTGTGTGAATTTTAACATCGACGCTCAACTATTTACTAATCTCTTTGGGGTCCCCTCTGATGGCTTTCCTTTAAAGGAAAAGTTGAAGAGGAGTGCCAAGTACTAGAAAGAGATAGAGGAGTGGCTAGGGGTTAAGAAGGAGGTTAAGGGAATTCCTGCCAATAGGATCGAGTTGGAAGTGGCCAATACTATTTATCCCCTTTTTCAAGCCCACACCTTCCCCAAGATCCTCTCCCAAGGGAAATTCCTCACCATCGAGCAGGCCCTAATTATGCGAGAGGTCATGGAGGAGGGGACGCGGTTCAATTGGGCCAGCTATTTTGCTGAAGGGCTGCGCGTTGAAATGGTCAGGCTTCGCAAGAAGCTTGAGTCCCATTTCAATGTGCACTTTACCTTCTTCATAGCTTCCTTCTGACATTTTACTGAATTTTTGGTAGTCCAAAGGAATGGTGTCTGGGTGCAACAAGACTGCAACTAGATTTCCAAACCATGGATTTTCCACGTTTTCAGCACTATCTAGTCACAAGACCCTCCTGAAGGAATCAGGGAGTCATTGTCTATAACGACTAAAAATATGGCTGCGCCTCGAACACGGGGTCAAGAAAGCGTGGGTGGGGCACTCCCCTCTTACACTAGCAATGTGTTGAGGGGAAGCGCCTAGCAACTGAAATAGTCGACTTGTCAATGCCACAGAAGAAACCTCGTTTGACCGAGAAGCCTGTCAAGCCAGCAAGTGGTGTGAGGCAAAAGATGCAGGTTAGGTTTTGGAGGAGTAATCCTCCAGTAGGTAAGCAAAGAAATGTGCTAATAATTATAGTTATGTTGCATATAGATACTTTTGCGTTGCGTAAGATTTATTGAACTAGAGTGAAATCGTATGCTAACTGAGAATGTTGTGTGACAGTGAAGGAGAAGGCTGTGGAACGGTTAACCCCTGAAACAGGGGCTATAGTTTTGCAACACAAGGAAGGGGTCCCAGCCTTGGAAGAAGAGGCCCCAGTTAACAAGACGAGCAGTGCGTAGATTCCTGCGCGTGAGAAGGAAGTAGCAGTGGAAGATGCCGAAGTCCTTTCAGCCAAGACAAGAAAAGGTAAGTGAGTTGTGACTCAGTGAGGTTAACTTTTATAACATACTAGACTCTAGACAATTTCTTCTAAAGGCTATACTGGTCATCGTAATGTCTCAATTATGTCCTTATATGGAACTTTTTTTATGTAATAGGTGACCAGGACGTACACTTGTCAATAGTGGCGACTCGATCCTGGGGCGAATTTCTTGATAAATTTGCCTTTATGGAAGGCGTCATCTAAGATATGATCGGTCCCTTCCTTCTTCCCTGAACCACCCCGATGGACTCCTATGGAGAAAGGAAAGGTCAAGGCTAGAGCTAATCTAGGAGATGGGGTTTGGTCTGAGCTTACCGAGGACGAAATTATGCAACGTCTATGGCTTGGCTTAGAAAAAATCCTATTTGCTACTGATGCAGGACCATCATAGGTGAGTTGTGGTTTCATTATGCTTTTCGTCATATCTAGTTTTGATGGTGATGTCAATATGCATGTTATGTCTAATTGCAGGAACAACCTAAGGAAGTTCCTCAGAGGGATGAATATAACAGGGGTGATGGTTCTCACGAGGAGGGTCTGTAGGAAACAGAGCATAATGGTGATGATCAATGCCGTGGCAAATAACCTCATATAGAAGAGCCTGGTAGGGAGGTCCTCCTTCATGAAGAGATGCCACCTAAAAAAGGTGGCCCCTATGAGGATGATTTGCTTGAAGTAGAGATGGAGCTAGGAGATACGGGTGACAATGGAGACAAAGGTGATGCATAATCGTGGCTATGTTAGCTACGGTTTTATTATGATGGGACGAAATGAAAGACAATATTTTTCTTTAACATTTTAATATAAATTTGGTCTGAGTTTAACATTTTTTTGTTGTTTTCAATTGCAAAGTGTAGATGGAATCATGGGTTTTGGTACTATGACAAGCCACAGTTAGTTTGAATGTATAGCGTAAATGAGGTTAATAGTTTAAAGCCGTTGCGGGCCACTAAATGATTCAAATGTAAAGCGGAAATGAAATCGTTAGTTTAAGGCCATTTCAGGCCTTTGATAGTTTTAGGCCATTCTAGGCCTTCAATAGTTTTAGGTGATTCCAAGCCTTTAATAGTTTTAGGCTATTCCAAGCCTTTGATAGTTTTAGATGAACGAAAGAGTAACGAAGATAACTGGTGAGAGTGTAAAGAGAGGCATAAGCGTAAATGAGAATAGCTAGTGGAAGCGTAAAGATATGTGTGTAAATGAAATGAGTATTGGTACAACATAAATGGAACAACTGGTGGAATCATACACGTAAATTGTATGACATTTAGATGATGTGGCTCATTTGCTAACTCTGTAGTTATCTCCTAACCACTTTTATCTTCGATGACGTGTAAGAATGGGAAGATTTATGACCCTGTTCCCTCATGCCACAGTCTTCCTCTTGGAATGGTAGTTCAGCCCAAATTAAACTGTCATTAGCCACTATTTTGGCTTATTCTGGTGTTTAGACAGGGGACTAGTCTTCAGGAATTTCAATTTTTGAATCCTATTCAATATCTATGTTGTTGACAGCTCAAGGGGTCATTTCATCACCGTGGATGACCACCTCCCCTCCCACGTAGGGCAAATGGATCTCCTGATGGATAGGGGATGAAATCACCCTCAGTTGAGCTAACCAAGACCTCACTAGAATCAGGTTAAAGCCCGGCATTTCTTCGATGACTATAAACGTTACGTCTATGGGGAATTGTTCCCCTGCCACAAAGTTGATGTGCACTGTCCCTTTGACTTGCACCCATGCCCTGTTGAACGACTTTAGACATGACGTTATTGTAGGACTGATCTGATTGATCAGGCCTAGCCTATCCACTATAGGATATGGGATGCCATTAGCGGCCGCCCCATCATCTACATGTACTCTCCGAATTCGGTGTTGGCCAACCCGAATGGTGATGAACATGGACACCGTTGTCACTTGACCCTTTTCTAGGTCATTCTTAATGGATTCATTGTGAAAGGTCAACAGGGAAGGTCCAAGTTTCTCAGTGGTGAGAGAAAGCATGATGGAATGAATCGTTTCTTCATCTGCTGGCAAGCTCTCATCCACAGGTATGGATGCTAGCATACGAACCATGGCTTTGTGGTGCTATTGGGATGTCATTAACAAATCGTACAGGCTTAGCGTTATATTTTTCTATTTAAGAGCCTACTTGACTTGCGTAAAGGTGTTAAGGAGATCCTGCCCACGATCTAACTGCTTTCCATCCATTTCCTCTTTCATTCATCCTAAGAGATGGATTTCTCAAGGGGGAGTGACATTTGGTCGAGGGCTATGTTTCTTTTGGCTAGGAGGGGATGGTTGCATTTGCGTAACTTCATCACTTTTAGAGAGTGGGGCCAAGGGCACAAAAGCAAGGGGTTTAGGCTTGGGAAACCCCAACGTAAGACGATCCTTGGTCGTACTAGTTGTGATATCTCCTTCTCCTTTTATGATAAGTTGGGATCAGAAGATTTGCTTGGAGATTTGCCCCTAAACAGGAGGGGTAGTTGATGGTTTTGGCACCCTCATGACAAAGGGTGCCTTATGCATAGGCGCAGGCTAGGCTGCAGCTTTACCAACAGAGGGTTTTTGAACAGTGGTCTAAGAAGGGGTTCGGAGGATGAAAGGTTTCCTTGGAGCACCACTAATCGATGCTGATGGACCCACCATTTGGGGCGAGCGAGGGTGCATTCGCAACACAAAGGGTTGCTTTGACTGTGCTTGACTATCACCCTATACACTGACCATGTTGATAGTGTACCCTACGTCATTTGCATTTAACGGGTCTCGGTACACATGCATGGCTTGGTTTTCTAGGAGTGCCGGACTACTGCTGTCTAAGATTAGGTCACCTTGATCAATCATATGTTGAAGATCATCTTTCAACGCCCCAGCAGTAACCCATGTCATGACCACACAATTGATGGTAGTCACAAAACTGGTCCAACCTAAAGTTCTTGGGAACTAGCGGTTCATTAGGTTGGGCCAAGGAGGGGTTCTTGAGTAACTCACAATGCTGCCTGTGATGTTTCAGAGCTTCCTCAGACACCACCTTGTGTCGAATATGTCTAGCTCCCAATAATTTCTTCAGAAGTTCTAAAGGCTTTACAAGTAGGGTCGCGTAATTTGAACGGTCCTTACGCTCAAATTTAGGTCTCGGCTGTGGAGGTGCTTCTGGGGCAGAAGGAGCTTCTTGATTGGCACCATTTGAGCTAGTTGTTAGCTCAGCAAGCTCTGCTATTATTTTCTTATTGTTGTTATTTTTCTTCTTGGCCCCGTCGGCAACTACCACTACTGTCGTTGTCGTAGCTTTGCCTTTATCCTTGCCCTTGCTGTGGGCATTCTTGTAGACCACATACGTTGGATCTTTGCTAGCCTCTACCACTTCTTGGATTCTCTTAGTTTGAGAAAAGGCTTGGCTAAGGGAGCAGGAAGCAAGGTAGTATAGTTTAGACTTGATAAAGTTGTTAACTGCCCCTATGAAGATTGCCAGTAGATGGGCTTCCACGATGGGTTCGTAGATTTCGTTCAAGGTGGCACTCCACTGCTGTATGAACTTTTGGACCGACTCGAGCAAATCTTGCTTGACTCCCATGAGTTGGTCCAGCATGACTTCTAGCCTCATGTTGTACTTGAAGCGGGTCACAAATTGAGTTAACAGCTCCTCCAAAGTTGAGATGGAAGAAGGTGGAAGTGCTTGATACCAATCCAGAGCTTTACCTGTTAAGGACATAGCAAAGACATGGATGATAGTATGTGGCCATTGTTGCAATAGTAAGGACTATGACCTAAAAGTGACTAGGTGGGCATTGGGATCACCTTCCCCATTGTATTTTGTGAAATAGGGAAGGGGCATCCCAGGTGGCAATGACAAGATAGGGACTACTAAACTCATAGGATCGTCATGGTAGAAATCCATGAGTTGTACTGTGTCAGAACCAACAGCCTTGAGATGCTTGACCTCTTCTGTAAGGGTCTCAATGAGCTGGAAGGCTTGGTCTAGACCCGTAAACAACAAGGTTGTTTGTGGAATGGCAGGAGGAGCCACACCGGGTGGTGCAACAGAGGCAGCAGCTTGGCCAATGGTCGGTGCTATCGGGATGGTCCCTGCAGGCAGTGCCGCATGTGGCATTCACCATCCAATAGTTGGTGTGGATGGGGCGACCACCATCGATTGCACTATTGGATACACTGTTTGTATAACCGGGGGCACAGACAGTGATCCTGCAACTGGGTTTAGCACTCGCGGGACCTGGCTTTGATGATGGGGATTATGGGGCATTTGCATAGGATGCACAATGAGAGGCATGTTTGGAACCCACCATGCTGTAGTGGCAGGCCCTATCGTGTGGGTCGGGATGAAGGTGTGGGTGTTGTAGGTAATCGTGATGTAGGTATTGCGTGCACATGCGGTGACATAGGCGTAGGTGTACGATGAGATGAATTAGGTAATTGCACCTACTGAAGAATGATTTGTTATAGACCGTCGCCCAGGAAGATAGTCGGAGAGAGAAAATGTAGGTGCGGTGAGTGCAGGACTCGATTGGTATTAGATAATGTTAGGGGTGTGGTAACCATGAACAATGGATTTATGCGAGATGTCGTGGAGGGAGGGGCCATGGTGAAATCTGCATGACCGCATCCTTTAGAGTGGGAGTCTAGATCATCTTGCTCATCATGAAGCATTTCATCACAGAACAACTCCTCTAGTTCTTCTGGCGATGCCTTAGCCATGAGCATTTGATCTAGGATCCACTTTTGTTGGTTTGTCAAGGGCACAATGGCATTAGGTAAAGGAATAAATTCCTTCTTGTTGCAGTATATGAACTCGTATTCTCATTTTTCTTCAAATTCTTGCGGATACATGGGCAGGTTTGCTGCTAGTTTAGCACAAAGAAAATTGTAGTGTTCTCTGCGCTGAGCATGTCCCTTAGGCTCTTTTTTTTGAAGCCTGAGGAAACAGCGCAGTTGCACCAGACTAGTTGGCGACTCAACCACAGGAGACGTAACTTGAGGTTGGCAGTGTCAACAGCTGTGGTTGATGTAACCATTTTCTACGCGGTTCAGAAGTAATGAGGATAAGGATAAAGATCGTAAGGGGAAAGGCAAACTAAGATAATAATCAGGGCTTTTTATCTTGTGCGATTCCAAAGGAATCGTTGAAGCGACTGATTTGCATAACACAATCCCATAAACAACCTTGGAGGTATTACATTTTCATTGATTGACAATGGGTACCGACAGCTTACAAGACTACCCGTAAAGTGCAGATCTTATATGGCCCTCCTTCTAGCATTAGAAAACTATAACAATAGACAACGTCGGTCGTTGAAAATATTGAACGAAAGTCTATGTACATAGTTCTAAACCTGGATCCATGCGAGGACCTTGCTGGAGAAAAACGAATTCGAGGTGCCCTGAACGGTCTTGCCAATTAGACAGGAACTTACTTGATCAGTAAAAATTTTGTGATATTTGGATGACCAAATGATTGTTCTTTATGAGAAGATATAATATTGTTAACTTAGAAGGTGATTGAAAACAATGTAATCAATTTAAAACGATTTACAAGAGATCAGATTTAGAACACAGGAAATCCCAAGATCTGGGATTCAGCTCATGAACAAAGTATATTGAACACAACAATTACAGGCAGACTTCGATTTAGGCGAAGCACGTGCCAACAATAAGAAAGTTGTTTAAAGATGAAGCAAGAAAAGGTCAATCTACCTTGTTCTAGCGGATCCAGATATAAGGAGGTCGGACTCGAAGCAAAATGCCTGTCAATCAGCTATTTCTGACCGAAGTTTCTTGCCAATTGCTTTCAATATTCTTGTGATTTTTGATCCTCTTTGTTCTCTTGTCAATCCTTATTAAAAATTGTCAATGATTGCCAACGGAAGGAAAAATCGCTCACAGAGGAAATTTGTCAAACCTTAGGAGAAATTTTTGCCCACCCTTTGATCTTTGTCTATTGGAGTATTTATAAGATTAGGGTTCAGAGAAAAACATAGTTTAGATGATGCGCATCCTAAACCTACAAAATGTCGTTGACTTGATGTGTTTGTTGTTGAAGCTTACGGTGCCCCGCTGTATTACGCTCTGAAGCGTAATGCATCGTAAACAACTCTTGTTTGGAATTTTGGCGAGAAACTGTTCATAGATTATGCTGCGATATGCTAAATTGCATTGCATCATACCAAATTACATTGTATCCTATTAGATTACGCTTCATAGCGTAATTCAGCGTAAGATAGAGAACCTACAAAAAATTGAAGTGTTGTCATTGTGCTTACTCTGTTTCTGATCAATCCTTCCATGGTTTATTATGCTATGCTGCATGATGTAGCGTAATAGGCCCCCTTTAACCGAGAAAGAGTACTTTCTAAAATGCGCAGCATGCTGAAGATCATTGCCCAAACCTTAAGATTTTTGCTAGGTTGGTGAAGTCTTGAATATTTTCCATCCTTGATGTTGTGGTGGACTGCCTTCTGACATTACGCTGCATAATGCGACTTTACGCCATGTTGTGTAATGCAGTGTAATATGCTAAAAATTAAGATTTTCGAGACATAGAAAACTTGTAAAGTTGTAGACTTGTCGCCCATCACCTTCTTCTGTCTTTTGAAATTTATTTGTGTTGTGCTGTGCAGTGTGGCAGGGCAGACCTTTAATCGAAAAGGGAACTTGTTGTGTCGTGCCTTATTGCAACTCCTTGCCTGAATCACGAGATTTTGCCGAACCGTTGATGCCTCGAAATTTTCATGGTGTTTTAATCGTAGTTTGTACTATTACCGCTATCACTGTTGTTGGAGACAGACCTTGCATAGTTGCAAGGGTTAGGGCGATCTTGGGCAATATTGTGCGAACACAATGCATAACTGGAGGAGTCCAGGTACTATACCCTTACGTAGTATGAATAGGATTCCATCATCTCGCCCATAAATATTGCATGTTACGCTGAGGTAATACATAGTATTACTTTTATTGCCGTTGTCAAAGACAGACCTTGCACAGTCGCAAGGATTTGGGCAGTTTTGGTAATGCATTTCCAACGTAACCTACAATTTCCTGGGAGTCAAGGTAACAGAAACTCTAGTGTTGCATAATTAATTTTTGTGCATCTCTCCCTTTTTTTTCTTTGCTCTTACATCATTAGTATGTCTACATCGCTGTTTCTAATAGAAATTTGTTTCATTGTAAAGGATTACGCTAAAGCCCATCCTGATCGTCTTGGACATTGTGGGCGTTCTGTGTTGTTTACATGTCAGGGCTAATGTTCCTCCTCCTTATGCTCGTGTAAAGGAGGAGGCGGTTTGGTTCCGAAGAGGTGCACTGGAGTTTTTACAATTTTTGTTACGTAATTACAGCATAATTATTTGATTACATTTGCCAGTCAAGACAGTCGCTACCATTCTAGAGACGCTACTGGTTGGATCAACACAGAGCATCTTGACGTTTCTGGTGGATGGCTCAATCGAAACCATGTGGGTGCAAGACCATGAATAGAGCACCAGGGGTTTGAGGCATTTGTCTTGCATCTAGGATATGCCTAGGTTTAATTGTTATCACGCCTACAACACTCTGTTCGTGGCTCATCATCTTACGACCTACTTCCAAAATCCACCTAGGATTATGTATTATGCAGGCAGCTAAGTTCTTCCACGGCATCATAATACACTAACTATTTATCTGAATTTGTGACCAGTGTAAAGAATTGTCTACATTCTATGATGTAGGTTTTTCATTAATAAGGATGGTCTCCAAGGTGATACAGATATGTTGTCTATGGCAGAAATGGCCATAAAGGAGTTCACCTCTATTAGCAATGTATGTGCTGGTGTTATGGAACAACTAGAATTGGAAATGCCACATTACCCTAACTGCTATATCAATTTTTCACCAAGTGCAAAAGGCTCAGATGGCTGGATAAGCAGTGGACTTTGGATCATCCTCTCACTGTCGCAAACGTGCAAGAGAAAATCCCACCATTTCCTTCGCCTTTCAGATGCCGTAAATTACGCTATGGTGGTTCATTGTACAATCTTATGGGATGGAAACAGTGTGTAAAATCATTTTATTCTGCTATATTGTCTGCACCCTTGTTTCATGTTTACAGTTAAGGAATCATGAGAGATCACGATTATGGCTTCCAAGCATGAAGTGAGCAGTCTTTTGTTTCGTTATGGAGACATAAAGGAAATGCAACATTGGCTTAGCCATAGTGAGGCCCCAGCTGTCCTAACCAATAACCTCCAAGAAGCTAGACTAATGGAGCTATTTTTGGCTATAACCCCCAACGTCACTGCGGGTGAAATGTTGACCCTAGTTAACTCCTTCAGCAAGGAAGACAAGCGTATTTACATACACATGCGTAACGTGCATCTAAGTTTTAATATTGACGCTTGACTGTTCACTGACTTTTTTGGTGTTCCCTCTTATAGCCTTCCGATAGAAGAAAAGTTAAAGAGGAGTTCTAAGCACTAGAAGGAGATAGAGGAGTGGATAAGGGTTAACAAGGAAGTGAAAGGAATCCCTGTTGATAAAATCAGCTACAGGTGACTCATACCATTTATCCCCTCTTTCGAGCTCGCGCCTTCCCCAAGTTGCTTTCCCAGGGGAGAATCCTTATCATAGAGTAGGCTTGAATCATGTGGGAGGTTATGGAGGAGGGGACATGGTATAATTGGACCAGTTACTTCGCTGAAGTCCTACAGGCTGAAATGGTTAAGCTTTGCAAGAAGCTTGAGTCCCGCTTCAACGTGCATTGTGCCTTCTTTATAGTTTGCTTTCAACATTTTGCCGAATTCCTAGTGGTTCAGAGGGATGGAATCAGGGTGCAGCAGGATTGTAACCAGATTTCCAAACCTTGGATTTTCCAGGTTTTTGGCACTACCCAATCGCAAGATCCCCCCGAAGGCATTAGGGATTCGCTTTCAATTATGACTAAGAGTTTGGCGGTGCCTCGTACGTGGGGCCAGGACAGCGTGGGTGGAGCGCTCCCTTCTTTCACCAGTAGTGTGTCGAGGGGGAAACGCCTTGCAACAGAAATAGTGGATTCGTCAGTCCAGTGGAAAAAGCATCGTCCAATTGTGGAGTCCACTGGTCTGACTGACGTAGAGAGAAAGAGGTTGCAAATTAAGTTTCACAGGAACGATCCCTCAGCTGGTAAGTAAAGAGATGTGTAATTAGTTCATATATTTGTTATGCTGCGTATAGACATGGCGTCACGTAGCCTTTGTCAGAGTTTTGATTAACTATTTTTTAGCAAACAAAGGGAAGAATGTAGAGGAGTTGACCCTTGAAACAGGGGTAATAGTCATGCGACGTGAAGGAGGAGCCCCAATTTTGGAAAAGGAGGCCCCTGTTAGTAATGTAGATGGCACACAGGTTCTTGTGCGCAAAGAAGAGATGGAAGTAGAGGACGTCGAAGTCCTTTCGGATGAGCTAGGAAAAGGGAAGAAGCTTGTCGTTGGTGAGTTTGACTTTTCGTTATAGGGTAGCCTCACATTACTACCATTTAGGGTTTTCTTGGATTGAGTTTTGTGTTATTGTTTCTGTTTGCGTAATAGGTACTTCTGATGCTGGCGTCGTGCCCTTGTCAACGGCACCCACTCAGCATTGGGGTGATGCCCTTGATAAATTTTCCTTTATGGAAGGCATTGCAAAGGATATGATTTCCCATCCAGAGCGAATCGATCCTGAGATTCGTACGTAAGTGTTATAACGCAGGGATTGTTGGCATTACGATATTGTATCATTTTGTTGCGTCTCACTGTTATTTTTATGTTACAGGATCTCGCCTCAGATGGGATTCCAAAGAGCCCATTGACTTGGACACCACCCCTGAACCCTCACCGAAGCTGATCAAAGTACCACACAGCCTTTATGATGAAATGTGTAAATGTGCGTTATGCTCGACCCGCTCTTTATGGGAGTGCCAGAACATCAACAAAGCTCTTTGGAAGAGGTTGCAGAAAGTAGAAAAGGAGAAGATGTTCCTAACTGCTAGGGTTGAGGACCTAGAGTCTCAAAATGAATTTCTGCTAACTCGAGAGATCAATGATGAGAACTGGTGAACAGTTGTAATTAACTACGCCCGCTATTGGACGATCATCAGAAACAACATCCAAGCCAATCATGAAATCATTGAGCAACAGATGCAAATGAATTTCCTAGCCCAGAAGAACCAAGACTGGAAGGATTACAGCGCAATGGTCCAAGAATGGGGGCAGACACAGAAAGATCATAAGCATGTGTATAAGTGAGAATGTGCTGCCTACCGCCAACATTACAAGAATTCTGCTATTGAAGTGCGGTCCCTCCGACTATTTCTTGATGTCATCGATGCGTCTAAAGCGTATAAAAAGTTTTAGGAGCAAGTGACAGTAAGCGCTTCCCCAGAGAGGGAAATAACCCTCCTTGGCAGGGAGACCACTGTCCCTTCCTTCTTCCCTAAACCACCCCAATGGACTCCTGTGGAGAAGGGGAAGGTTAAGGTTGGAATTGATCTAGGAGATGGCATTTGGTCTGAGCTTAACAAGGACAAGATCATGCAATGCCTGTGGGTTGGTTTGGAATATATTCCTTTCATGGCTGACACAGGACCATCATAGGTAAGTTGTAGGCCTATTGCATTCTTGTTATGCATAGTCTCGATGGCAATACTAAGGTGCGCATCATGTCAAATCGTAGGATTGGAATGAGGAAGATCCTCATGAGGATGAGCGTAATGGAGATGATGGTCCACCCGAAGAGAGTCTTCACAAGGAGCAACGTAATGAAGATGATGGTCCTCATGAAGAGGATCTCCATGAAGAGGCACGTAATAAAGATGATCAAACTCACGGTGAGAAATCCCGTGAGAAAGAGCCCTACAGAGAGGACCACCCCCATGAAGAGACACGCTATGAAGAAGGTCCTTACGAGGATGATTTTCATGAGGCAGAGGTGGAGTTGGATGACACAAGTGGAAATGGTAGCAAAGGGGATGTGTAGCATGGCGATATTAGCCTAAACATTTTGTCGTAATGAAAAGGAATAAAGAATAGAGTTCTTGGATCAATGTGATTGTAAAAAAAAATTCTT
The DNA here is from genome assembly GCA_015680685.1 of Gnetum montanum. Lineage (NCBI taxonomy): Eukaryota > Viridiplantae > Streptophyta > Gnetopsida > Gnetales > Gnetaceae > Gnetum > Gnetum montanum. The sequence continues at coordinate 654,097 of MNCI01031251.1, forward strand.
TTTTTGGAAGAAAGTGTATCACTAGAAAGGTTATGTGTTTTAGGCCACTATAGGTTGTTAATAGTTTAAGGCCATTTTGGGTCAGTCCATCGTAAGCATAAAAGGATAAAATAAATAAAAACCGAGTTGCCAATTTTAGGCCATAGTGGGCCGTAACTAGTTTAAGGCCATTTTGGACCAAGCCATCGTAAGCGTAAGGAAAAAAACAAAATTGCCAATTTTAGGCCGTAGAGGGCAGTAAATAGTTTAAGGCCATTCTAGGCTAGATCGTCATAAGCGTAAAAGAATAAAATAAATAAAAATAGAGTTGCCAGTTTTAGGCCATAGTAGGCTACAACTAGTTTAAGGCCATTTCGGGCCAAGCCATCGTAGGCATGATAACGACAATGTAAAAATAAAGAGTGTAAACTACATAACAATAAACATCGTGGATTAATACAACATATCACGCTAACGTGTTTATTTGCTAGCTCTGTAGTCGTTTCTTGATCGTTTTTAGGTTTGGCGATGCGTATGGGCAAGGAGGCTTATTATAGCATTCCTCTATGCTACCATCTTCTCCCTAGAAGTGTATTTCAGCCCAAGTCAAGCTTTCATTGGCTACCATGTCTACCTGTTCAACTGTTGGGACAAGGGTTTGATCTTTAGAGACTTCAACCTCCGACCCTTGTTCCATTTCTACGTTGTTAACTACTTGAGGGGTCATCTTATCACCATGGATGATTACTTTCCCTCCCGCATAGGGCAAGTGGATCTCTTGATGAATGGGTGATGAGACTATCCCTAATTGAGCTAACCAAGACCTCCCTAAGATTAGGCTGAAGCCGGGCATCTCCTCGACAACGGTGAACACTACATTTATGGGGAATTGATCCCCTGCTACAAAGTTGATGTGTACCATTCCCTTAACTTGCACTCTTGCCCCGTTAAATGACTTCAAACATGACGTTGTCATGGGATTGATCTAGTCGAGCAAACCCAGTTTGTCCACTATAGGAAATGGAATGACATTGGCAGCGGCCTCGTCGTCTACGTGTACTCTCCAGATTTTGTACTGGCTGACCCCGATAGTGATGAACATGGATGTTGTTGTCACTTAATGCTTTTCTGGGTCATCCTTAATGGATTCATCATAAAATGTCAGTTGGGGGGATCATAGTTGTTCAGCAGTGTGAGGAAGCATAATCGAATGGATTGCTTCTTCATCTACTGGCAAGTTTTCGTCCATCGGTATGGATGTTAGCATGCAAACCATGGCTTCACGATGCTTTTGGGATGTCATCAACAAGTCGTATAGGCTTAACGTTGTATTTTTCTATTTGAGAGCCTACTTAACTTGAATAAAAGCATCAAGGAGATCATGCTCACGATATGGTTGTTTGTTACCCTTCTCTTCTTCCATTCGTCCCAGGAGATGGATCTCTCAGGGCGGAATAGTTTCTGGTTGAGGATTGTATTTTCTTGGGCAGGGAGAAGGTGGTCACGTTTGCATAATATTGTCTTTTTTAGAAGAAGGTGGGGCCATGGGTGCCGAGGTGAGGGGTGTAGGCCTAGGGAATCCCAGCGTAAGACGATCGTTCGCTGCATTAGCTGTCATGCGCCCTTCTCCTTTCCTATTAGGTTGCGATTGCGGTGTTGACTTAGATGGTTGCCCCTGCATAATAGGAATAGCTGATGGCTTTGGCACCCTGATGACAAAGGGTGCCTTAGGTGTGGGCGCAGGCTAGGCCGCAGCTTTACCAATAGTAGGCTGTAGGATGACAGTAGAAGACGGAACTTGGAGGACAAAAGGTTGTCGCCGAACCACACCCGTTGATGTTGATCAGCTTGTCATTTGAGATGAGCGAGGAGGTACATGCAGGACAAAGGGCTTCTTTGGTTGTGCCTAACCATCGCCTTCCATACCTACCAGATTAATAGTGTACCCTACGTTATTAGCATTTAACGGGTCTTTGTACACATGCATGGATTGGTTTTTAGGACGGACCGGACTATTGCTATCTAAGATCAGTTTACCTTGATCAATCATGCATTGAATGTCATCTTTCAACGCCTAGCAGTAATCTATGTCATGACCACATAGCTAGTGATAGTCACAGAAGCAATCAAGCCTAAATTTTTCGAGACTGGGGGTTCGTCTGGCAGGGCCAAGGAGGGATTCTTGAGCAACTCATAATGCCATCTATGGTGCTTCAGAGACTCCTCGAATACCTTCTTATGTTGGATGTGGCCAGTTCCCAGCAATTGCTTCAGAAGTTCTGAAGGCTTTACAGGTAGGGCCGCGTATTTTGAACGGTCTTTACCCTCAAAATTAGGCTTCGACTATGGAGGTGCTTCAGGGGCCGAAGGAGTTTTTGGATCAACGTTGTTTGAGCTAGTTGTGGGCTCAACAGGCTTCATAGATATTTTCTTGTTGTTGCTTTTCTTCTTAGCCCCCTTGGCAACTGCTACTACTATCATTGTCGTAGCTTTTCCTTTGTCCTTACACTTGTTGTGGGCATTTTTGTAGACCACATACGTTGGATCCTTGCTAGCATCTGCCGCGTCTTGGATGCTCTTGGTCTGAGCGAAGGCTTGGCTGAGGGAGCGGGGAGCGAGGTAATATAACTTAGACTTGATAAAGTCATTAACTATTCCCTTGAAAATTGCCAACAGATCCGCGATGGGTTCATGGATTTCGTTCAAGGTGGCTCTCCACCACTGTATAAACTTTTGAACCAACTCGAGTGGGTCTTGCTTGACTCCCATGAGCTGGTCCAGCGTGACTTCTGGTTTCAAGTTATACTTGAAACAAGTCACAAACTAAGTTAACAGCTCTTCCAAAGTTGAAATGGAAGCACACAAGAGTGCTCTTACCAGTCTAAAGCTTTACCCATTAGGGACATAGCAAAGATAGGGATGATAGTATGTGGCCATTTTTACAATAACAACAACTCTAACCTGAAAGTAACTAAATGGGCATTGGGATCACCTTCCCCATTGTATTTTGTAAAATGGGGGAGTGGCATCCCAGGAGGTAATGACAAAACGAGCACTGTTGGGCTAATAAGATCATCATGCTAAAAATCCATGACTTGTACTATGTCAGAACCGGCAACCTTGAGGTGTTTAACTTCCTCAATAAGGGTCTGAATAAGCTGGAAGGCTTGATCTAGACCCGTAGACAAAGAGGTTGTTTGTGGGATGGTAGGACGAGCCACGTTGGGTGGTGGAACAAGGGCGGCAGCTTGGCCAATGGGCAATGTTATCAGAATTTTCCCTGCAGGCAATGTCGCTTGTGGCATCCACCACCCGGTAGGTGGTGCAGATGGGGCAACCGCCATCAGCTGTGCCATTGGATACACTATTTGTGTGGCTGGGGATATAGACAATGACACTGTAGTGGGGTTTAGCACCTGCGGAACCTAGTTTTGATGATGGAGGAGATGGGACATATGTGTAGGATGTGCAATGAGAGACATGTTTAGAACCCACCATGTTGTAGTGGTGGGCCCTATCATGTGAGTCGGGATGAATGTAGGCGCTGTATGTAATTCTGAAGTAGGTATTGTGTGTACATATGGTGACATGGGCGTAGGTGTACGATGAGATGGATTAGCTAACTGCACCTACTGAGGAATGATTTGTGACAGGCCACCACCTAGGAGGGTAGTCAAAGAGAGAAAATATAGCTGGGGCGAGTGCGAGACTTGGTTAGTATTAGACAATGTCAATGGTGTGGTGACCATGAACAATGGATTTACGCGGGACGTCGTTGAGGGAGGGGCCATAGCCAAATCAGCATGACTACCTCCCTCAGAGTGGGAATCTAGATCGTCCTGTCCATTATGAAGTGCTTCATCACAGAACAACTCCTTTCATTGTCCTGTCGACGTCCTAGCCATCAGCATTTGATCTAGGATCCACTGTTGTTGATTTGTGAGGGGTACAGTGGCGTTTGGTGAAGGAATAAATTCCTTCCCACTGTAGTATATGAACTCGTATTCCCGTTTCTCTTCGAGTTCTTATGGGTACATGGGCAGATTTGCTGCAATTTTAGCATAGAGGAAATTGTAATGTTCCCTGCGTTGAGCATGTCCCTCAAGCTCCCTGTTTTGGAGCCTGAGGGATCGGCATGGTCACACCAGATTGGTTGATGGCTCGACCACAGGAGGCGTAGCTTGCAGAGTCCAAGGATTCTCGAGGTTGGCAGTGTCAACAGTAGTGGTTGTTGTAGCCATTCTCTACATGGTTCGAGAGTAATGATGACAAGAATAAATATCACAAGGGCAAAGGCAAACTAAGGAGATAATTGGGCTTTCTACCCTGCAGGATTCCAAAGGAATCGTCGAAGCGACCGATCTGCACCACACAATCTCGTAAACAACCACGGAGGTATTACGTCTACGTCGATCGATAATGGATATAAATAGCTTATAGGACTACTCGTAAAGTATGGATCGGAGGTTCAAGCCCTCCTTCTAGCGCTAGAAAACTGTAACAATGGAAAATGTCGGTCACTGAAAATATCAAGCGGAATTCTGTGTATATAATTCCAACCCCGAATCCGTGCGAGGGCCATGCTGGAGAAGATGAATCCAAGGTGCCATGAATGGTCTTGTTGATCAGATAGAGACTTACTTAATCAGTAAAATTTTATAATAACCGGGTGGCAAAATGGTGATTTAACTGAGGAAATATGATATCATTAATCCCAAAGGTAACGAGAGCAATATAAACGATTCAAAGTAATTGCAAAAATCTATATAGATAGGATGCAATAAATCGAATTTCAAAAGTGTACAATCCCGAGATCTGGGATTTAGCTTATAAACAAAATATGTTGGATACAATGATTACAGGCAGACTTTGGTTTAGATGAAGCATGTGCCAAGAACAGGAAAGCTATTTAAAGATAAAACAAGCAAAGGTCGATCTACCTTGTTCTAGCCAATCTGGGTGCAAGGGAGTCAAACCCGAAGCAGAATGTCCACTAACTGGCTATTTTTGATCAAAATTCTTGTCAATCACCTTCGATGTTCTTACAATTATCGATCCCCTTTTTGCTCTCTTCTCAATCTTTACCAACAGTTGTCAACAACTGCCAATGAAAGAAAATTGCTCACGGAGAAAATTTTGCCAATCGAGAGAAATTTTTTACCAACCCTTTGATCCTTGTCAACTAGAGTATTTATAAGGTTAGAGTCAAGAGAAAAATGTAGTTTAGATTACACGTGTCCTGAACCTACAAAATGCTATTGACTTGATGTGTTTGTGTTTGAAGCTTGTAGCACTACGCTGCATTACGCTCTGAATCGTAATGTGTCATAATCTACTTTTGTTGGAGCTTTGGCAACAAACTATTCCACGGTTATGCTGTAATATGCTAGAGAGTATATTGTGAGGTATGAACTGCTGATGCCTGAATTGTATTATCTCTGTTGTTGCTTGTATTACGCTGCATCATGCTACATTAAGCTACATAGTGTAATTCAACGTAAGATAGTGAACTTGAAAAAAATTTGAAGTGGTGTCATTGTGCTTCCCTGTTTCTGTTCAGTCTTTCTAGGGTTTATTACGCTATACTGTGTAATGTAGCATAATAGGCCCTTAGCTGAAAAAGGAAAACTTGTTGAGATGTGCGACATGTTGCAAATCCTTAGTTGAGCCTTGAGATTTTGCTGAACCATTAAGGTCTTCAATTTTACTATCTCCATTCTTGCAACTAGATGGCCTGTCTTCTTGCATTACGTTGTCTTATGCTACATTATGCTGCGTTGCGTAATGCGGCGTAATATGCTAAAAGTTAAGATTTTCGAAACATAGCCAACTCGCAAAATTGAAGGCTTGCAATTGTGCACCACTTGTCTTATTCTGTCCACTAGAGTGTATTACGCTGCACTGCATAGTGTGGCATAACAAGCCCTTAGCCGAAAAGGGAACTTGTTGAGTCGTGACTTGTCGCAAATCCTTGCCTGAGTCGCAAGATTTTGTTGAACCGTTGAGGCCTCAAAATTTTCATGATGTTTCAATCATTATAAACACATTCCAATAAAACTCCCCGAAAATCCTTTCTATATAATATACCATATTTAACAATGAATCTTTATGATTTTTTGAAGAAAGCTCTCTTTTGACTTGTAGTTAAACTACTTGGGATTTTCCTTATATTAAGAAATTTGAGAATTTCATCATAGCAATTCTCTTCATGGGTGTCAAGTGTACATACTTCACTTTCTCTAGCCATTAACTTAGCTAAACCCATTCCCTTAATTGTTTTTCATACTTCCAATGAAAATCTGAAACTTTGCAACTTTATAAGCCATTTTCCTTTTTTAATCCAATCTCATTTTGGGCTAGGAATTGCTTAACTGCAGGTTCAATTAGCATAATGTGGACTAATGAACTTTCCAAATAATATTTAAAATGTTGAAGTGTTTTAATGACTACAAAAGCTTGTTTCTCTAAGTCTGAATAATTTAATTCTGAACCTTTCAACTGATATCCAAAAAAATCCAATTGGTTCATCTTGACCTTCATCATCTTTTTGTGTTAAAATGGCAGCGATAGAATCATTTGAAGCAAAAGAATATAACCAAAAATCTTCTTTTAGCCTAGGCTTCACCAAATATGGAGCCTCTTGTATAGTAATTTTAATTTCTGATAAAGCTCTCTCTGATTCTAGTGTTTTCTCTACTTGTACATCCTTTTTTAACATATGCATCAAAGGCTTGGTAATTTTAGTAAACCCAGGAATAAACTTTTTCACAAAGTTTATCTTCCCAAAGAAAGATCTAAGAGATTTCTTACATGTGGGATGCTCAATATTCTATACTGCTTGGATTCGGGAATTGTCTATGGCAATTTCTTCTTGATATATCACATGGCCTAATAAGCTTTCGAATTTAACCCTGAAGATACACTTCTTAGGATTTAATGAAATACCAAACTCATGACATCTATCAAAAACTTGCTGGAGATGATTAATATGATCTTCTTTTTTCTTTGAGAATATTGTAATATCATCCAAATAAACCACCATGAATTTTCCTAATAAACCCTTAAATGCTAAATCCATTGCTCTTTGGAAAGTAGCTCCAGCATTTGACAATCCAAATGGCATTCTCTAGTAAGCAAAAGTTCCCCATTTGGTGATAAATGTTGTTTTGTATCTATCATTCTTATCTACCACAATTTAATTATAACCTGAGGAACCATGCAAGAAAAAATATACTTGACAACCTAAGACTTTGATCAGCATCTCATCAATTCTTGGAAGTGGATACTTATCCTTTTTTGAGGCATCATTCAGATTTCTAAAGTCTACAAAAAGCCTTATATCACCATTTTTCTTTCTCACTGGAACAAGGTTACCAAGCCATGTTGAATATTGTACTGGATATATGATTCATGCTTGCAACAACTTCTTGATTTCAGCTTCCATAGCTGGTTCAAATGATGGATTAAATTTCCTTTGTTTTTGCTTGACTATTTTACAATCTTCTATTAAAGGAATTTTATGTGTCATCACATCTTGCATAAAAGCCCTAAGATCATCATAAGACCAAGCAAAATTGTCCAAATTATTTCTTAGACACATTAACAGGTTTTTCTTGAAACTCGAATCTCTTTCCTTTGTAACATTCAACCTCTTTGGCATCCTGTCTAATCCAAAATTTACTACCTCGAAAGCTTGACTATCTGGGTTTTGTATATCCTTTCCAGTAAGTAAATTTTTCTTGAACTCTTGTTCCAAGTCAATCATCCTTTTTGGAATGAAATTAGCTTTGGAGCTTGATGATGTTTCAGGTATCACTTGACCCTCAAATTCTTGTTTATTTTTCATAAATCTTAGTACTTCTTCATCATCTTCAAATACTTGTAAATGTCTTATATTATCTGGTACTGATGGCTGATGTTATTCTTCAATCATGACATCTTTGTAACTTTCTATTATTTGCATATGCAATGTTGAAGCTGCCTTTGCCAAATCATCTGCTATAACATTCTCTACTTTGTTTATATGCTCTATTCGGCAATGTTGAAACTGATCTAACATCTTACAAGAAAGTTGCTTATAAGGTCTTAAGAATGAGCTCTTTACTAGATAGTTAACCTTTACTTATTCACAAACTAATCTTGAGTCTCCTTTTATAGTGATTACTCTAATCTTTTTGTCTAGAGCTATTCTTATACCAGTACATAAAGCTTCATACTCAGCTTTGTTGTTAGTACAAGGAAAAGATAGATGAATTTCTTCGAGAATTTCAGGTAAATCGTTCCTGAATATAACTATACCAACTCCTACACCTTTTGAATTACATGAACCATCAAAGTATAACTCCCGTTTATCCTCATTCTTTGAGTGTTCTTTTTCAAAACTATAATTTTCTTGGAGTGTACAAATCTTGTTTTCAACACCTCCTTTTTCAACCATTTTACGTTTTCCGTTTGAAGTAATATTATCAATCATCAAAGGTTCGCTATAGATGTATATCTGATTTGGTTCTCCTTTCCAAGGTAGCCACATGTGAGAATAATCTATTGATATGTAACCTGAGAAATTCTTGCTCCAACTTCTACTCAATAAGAGACTATGCAAATCTGGTATATTTGCCACTTGAATAGTTACTCTACTTCTGATGCGGGGTTCAGAAGCAATTTCCAATATAACATTTGGTAATTGACCCACAATCTTCACTCTACTTTTATCCACTTGAACAATCTTTCTATTTGATTTTTCAGAAATCAAACCAATTTTCTTACATATAGATAATGACATTATTGTAGATGTAGCTTCAGAATCAATCAAACATTTGTGTAAGTATTTATCCTTTAATTTCATTCTCAAAAGGAAAGGAGGAGCTTCCTTATCATACGAGGTCTTTAATTTCTCATCATTATTAGACACATAACTTAACTCTGATTCTCTAACTCTCCTTTTACCTTTAATGAACTCTAAAGCCTTTCTTTGCTGATCTCCTATTTGAAGCAACTGATAAAAGCTAATATCGGCCTTGACATGTTTAAGATCTTCAATCAAATCATACTCTCCATCACCAATAAAGTTGATTTCTTTATTCATTTATTAAAAGACTAATTTGGAGTGCTTTGCTCTACTTGATTGTCTTTACCTTTATTCTTATCTTTACCTTGATTTGGAGGATATGACCACCCATAGACATTGGTCATAATGTCCTTCACTAGTCCAAAAGAAGTAGTGATGGAGTGATCTAAAAATTATAAAAAGATTTTTTTATTCTTAAGAGGAGGTTGGTTCTAGGCATTATACGTTTCATGAGAAATCAAATTAACTCTAGAACTTGAGTAAAGAAGAGACTTGCATGGCTCATTCCTAGTAATTTGCAAATAGATGAGAGGACTTCCAAGATCAGCTCTTTTCCTAAGAAGGTTTCCAACCTTGATCTAATCAGATACAACATGGATTAACATAATTGTGCAAAACTTTGAAGTCATTTGGTTTGAAGGGCTCTTGAAAGGAAAGGATGCAATGAATGAAGGAGATACAAGATGACCAACTGCATAAGTAGGTGAGGGTTTAGTAGGGCTATTAGTTTGAAAGAATGATCTTTCATGGGATCTTGGTTACAAACCACTCAGCTAAGGAGTTGGCTATCAGTTAATGGCCTTGGTAGCATTATGTTATTATGGTTGGGCTAGAAACTCACCTTGCATGTATGGAGTATGTGGTATTTGGGTTGAAGGTGGAGGAGAATGTGCTGAAGGATGAGAAGGGTGATAGGGATATCAAGTTTCCCCTCTAGTAGATAGAAAATGAGTTCTATAATACTTTGGAGGGTAGTAGTGATGTTGAAAAGAAGCATGACTAGAAGAGTCACACAAAGACATAAATTCTTAAACATAGTACCCATATGGATCTGCCTACCTATAAGGGTACAGCTGCCTTGGTGGTGGCATCCCCCACAACTGTGGGTGTTGCCACTATTGATATTTCACATACAATTATGGTGGAGCTTCACTTGGATAATAAGCTTGTTGTTGTTGGTGAAACTACCTTGGGTTTCCATGAGAACAAGGCAACCTTCTAGGTTCTTACCTTTGTGCTAGTCTGGGATTCAGAGCATACACCCCATATTCTTGTCTAAGATTCAAAGCATACACCCCAGATTCTTGTAAGTGTGACAAAATAGGGCAAAATCCCTTGGGATGTTCATATTGGTAGATTTCACACCCATTTTCATCATCTGATTTTAACTCCACAACCTCTTCTACTACCACAACCTTACCCTTATCCATTTGATAGGCACATTCAACTTCTTTTCTTCTCCTGTGGTCATTATCACTACCTTGTTCTTTGGATTCTTCTACAATTTTTAGACTAGTTTGAAGTTTTTCATCCAAAGATTCCCACATTTTGTCAACCTTAGCTAAGATTTCATATATAAATTTTTGAATTCACAAGGTTTTTTACTGCACCACCTCATCAAGTGATGCTTCCTCCTCACTATCATAGAATCAAATCTCCTTTTTTCTAATGGAAGGATCTCAGTTATACTCCTTAGCACTTTTCCATTTTCTTAGCTTACCTTCTTCTTTTGCAACCTACTCAATTAGCCTTTGTATCTAATGGGCTCTTAATTCTAACAATCTTCCTTGGGCATAGACCCCAAGGGTTCTTCGTGTTTCTAAGCAAAGCCTATTTATAATATGGCAAAGATATTCCTGCTAAGAGTAACCATGGCCAATCAATCGATGTAATAATGAATAATATCTACCCATGGTGGCATCTAAGGGTTCATATGTTTCTTGTTTCTAGCCTTGGATTTTCCTTCGCAAGTTTAACACTCCGAAATACATCTAATACTTTTCATTAAATAATTCTAGCATTGTACTCCATTGGCAAATTGATTCTAATTCTAAAGATTGGTACCAGCTTTCTGCTTCCTTGATGAGTATTCTAGGAAACAACTTGAGCATGTGCCAATCATTTTCAATATTTTTTAAGGCACAAGCATCATGAAAGACTTGTAAATGCATTTGAGGATTTGAGTTATATCCCCCCTCAAATCTGGGGATATTGTTCATGTCTCGCCTCTTAATTCAACTATCTTTCACATGCTTGGTAGGAATTCTGATAGCCTCTATGATGTTGAGCATATTTCAAGTGGCTAGCAGAGGTTCATCATCATGATCTTGATGATGCTTGTGATGTCCTCTACCATCCCTTCATTCATAGTGTTGGCGACTGTTTGGGACGTGACCGCCAACGAGTGTCCTCGAACAGGATCTAGGTGCTTGCTAGTCTTCTAGCAACACCAAGGCCCAGATACCTCCAAATAGACTTAGTAGTTAATGTGAGTATGTGTGTGTGCTGTTGCGGTGTGCGGTTGTGAAAAATGAAATGATTGTGTTGTGTGTAAACTACAAATGACTTATCTTAAAGAGATTCAACCAACTTTGCAAAGTACTGTGAGTTGTTGAGAGTTATTATTCTATTCAATTGCCTACTCTATGCGGTCCTTATAATACCTACTTATAACAAATAAAATTTTGCAAAAAACATTTGAGCACAATTCTATGAATCTACTTCTAATTTTCCCCAGAGAAAGAGATAGTTCCACAAGAAAACTAGAAATAGAGCGAGATTCAATGGAAATAGAAAGAAGAGAACAAGAAAGCAGATTTGTGTACAGATCTCAAATGTTTAAATAAGGTAAAATGATACAAGTAAACACTTCGCAATAAAGCTATCCCAAATTCAATAACTAGGAATTGTTCAATCTTCCAAGGCTCAAATAAGCAATTTCTTCAAGATAATCCTACTATGCTACCCAAAACTTTGCTGTGTAAACTATCACGTACGAGACTCTATCTTGGCTAGATAACGGATCTCAACAATTGCATTCAATAGAACCTTCAAAAGACTTGACAATTTCTAATTGAAATACCATGGAGATTCACTTTAAAGATAAAAGAAGCTATTCTAGTCCTATCAAAAGACCAAAGATTTTCTGAACCCTCTTGACTATTGAATCGTTCAATGGCTTGACTACATGCAGAGGCTCTCTTACAACAATCTCAATAGCGGTTCTTATACATTACACAATAATAAAATTCACTACTAAAATGATCTGAAGGGTTTTAAACATAAGTGCTTCTATGGCAAAATTTAAATAGAAATTTTCTATCATGCAACAAGAACAATAAGAGCAATCTAAAAATCCCAAAATTACTTGCCAAGCATGATACTATCTAAACCACTAGCTAAAAAATTTAAACAAAATGAAAAAAATAAGCATAACTCACAAGACTATGACAAAGAGGCTGAAATATTCTCTTTAGCAAGTCATCTTACAAGTAATCTTCCACAATGTCTTTTTACAAATGCTCTTTCCCCCAAGAGTGTGTGATCCCAACTGTGTCATATATTTTTCTTCTAACCCCTAAAGCCTTTTTATAGGGTTCAAAAGGTAGTTAGATATTCCAAAATCTCTTAGCTAACTTCTATACCAAGTAAGGAAGTTATAACTTGCCCAACAAGTTAGGAGATCTTACTCGCCCAACAAGTTAGGAAGTTGTAACTTATACATAAAGTTAGGAGAAAATCATGCTAACATTGGCATGTGTAAATATTTCTTTTATAAGTGACAACCTATATAATAATAATAATAATAAAATAAAATAAATCTAAGATCTTCAATACTATAAGAGCTTCATACAATTGTTATTTTTATTTAGGATTTTAAGTTTTTAAATATCATTAACCACTGAAGCCCTAGTAATTTTGATGAACAAGCGATAGTAAAAATTAATTCGGCATCCACCTTAGTGTAGAAGTTGGTGTTGGTGGCTATATGGTTTTGTAAATGAACCAATGTTATATAATTAAATCATATGCATTTTATATCCATGTAAAATCTACTATTGGCTTCCTTGGAAAAATGATGTTCGCTGGAAAAAGAAATTTGAATACGATGGTGGTTAATTGGCGCCATTAAAAATGCCTCCGAATGTGAAGGCCGAATGTGAAGGTGCTAGGCTTAGAACTACCCAGTTTCTGCAATCAGTTTCAAATTATTCCGCTCTGCTAGAACTGTATATCAACTGCCACCACGAAACAAGGTCCTGCCACTGCGTCAAGCGTGGATAAACATGTCTAGTTCATGTATGATATCCCATGGATTCTTTTTCTTTGAATATATTTTTTCCATAGGGGTACTGATATATTGTGGATGATGCGCTATGCCATTAAGCCAGCTGCTGATTTTACTGGATAGCTTCTCCCATGCATAGCCACGCCTCCGTGGTTCACGCTCCACAGGACTGAACCACCCAAAAATACTGCAGTATTTGGAACCAGTTCTGTGCATGGTTCACCGGTAGCTGCCACATCATCCCACATTGCACCAAAACTAGTACCGCAGTGAGCGTCCTTGCCTCAGCCACTTGGCTACTTAACAGTCTTCCCATCAGCTGCAACGTCACATACTTAACAGTCCATGCGTAGGAGGCCTACGATTCTAGTGGCTGCATGCCACGATTCAGCACTTTCACCTCTACAATAAATGCACAATTCCAAAAAATAGTGTGTAATCTCAACAATATCCTCAAACCTCTCTTCATTTTCACATATTGCTATGTTGCAGGTTTAGCTCTAGTAAAATCATCGTAGAAATTCAGAATAAAGAACATTTTTCCCACTTGCTATGTGCCAGGCCCTACCCCTATTCTGGGTTAGTGCCTATCACTGTTTCATTGTCTTCTTTGCAGCTGCATTTGGAAACCAGTGCTCTGTTGCCACATACTACCATTTAGATTTTCGGAATACTGAACATGTCCCAATTTAAGTCTGTATTTTCCTGATCAATTGAAACATGAGCAGAGTACTGAAGTAGACGCATAGCATAGTAATCACAGGGCACCAACTTATCTCTGTCTAATACAGTTTCTGTACCAATAACAGTCCAAGCATAGCCAGCAGTAGTTTTTGTTTGCAAAATGTCATGGATTTTTTATATTTTGATATGTTCCCGTTACTTTGCTTGTACTTTTCCTTCATTTACTAACCCTAATCTTACACAGGTGCCTCCCTTGTCTTTCAAACCAGGCTCTCAAAGACTGTCTCATGAAGTTTTGGATTTACGAAAAGCTGGGTTGATAAAATTGTTGTGTTACGTAAAATGTGATACTGCTATAATAAAGCCACTATATCCAAGAAATATAGCCCTAGACTCACTCATATCCCTTCTTTCCTTTCTTGTTTATTATCCACAAGTAATACAGAGTTATCCATTTTTCTTTGCAACATCAAGTTTACGTTGCTTTTGGATAGGATGTGCTACTTCCAATGGTTACAACTACTACTTTTTAGCTACATTTAATTCTGTAGGCTTATCCTACTTGTGACTTTATTATAATAATATTTGCGTCCATTAGGAGAAGTATATTCAGACCAGTTGCTGAACTTTGTCTTAATGCTCTCGTATTTGAAAATGGTGGTAACAGTAACAGCCATTTCTTGTGGCACGTTTTTCATGGCAACAACAAGAACCATATTTGCAGACCCTTCTAATTTTCAACATAACTTGGATATGGATTTTCCTCAAAAACAACTTGTGTTTTTGCTAACAGTGGATATGTTTCTGCTGAGAATTGTAGTTCCTAGAGTTAAGTTCCACTTAATTCTTGTCATTCAATCATCCATCTAGCACTTTGGTAACCAATCTTGTTTTCCATCTTTGGCATTCTGTGTTATGGAGATGAGACTTTCAGGATCATGCATATCAATCTTATGATGACCATTGTAAGCCAATGCCCATTTATCATCAGCCTTTTCATTTGAATATCAATTTTTTGATGAAAGTGGGGTGGAATTAATATCATTTACATATTTTTTTATCATGTTCTCTATCATTGCCTTTTGAGTATCTACTTTTGCTATTCCATGAAATGGCCAAATGTGCCAACACATGGTAGTCTCTATGATTATCATTATTGTCTCGTCGTCTATGGTTCTACTCAAATTCAAAGGAGGAAGCTAAACCAGATGAAGAGAGCAAAGAGAAAGGAGGACTACCCCCACCATGGTCTTTTCCACTTCTCCTTCATTTGTCCTGATCATGATCATTAGAGTGATCGTCATTATGCTTGTTCAAGTTTCCACTTCAACTCCCTTTCTTAGAACTCCCACAACTATGGGTCTCACTATTACTAGAACCTGAATTATTGATCACTAATTTAGGATTTAGGTTCAACTCCCCTTCGCCAAAGGTAAGAGGTAGAGAGTCTGCATGTTTAGAACCCTTGGAAAGAGGTTTCACATTATCCTTTTGATCTAGTAGGAACAAGAAGTTAGGGAAACATTTCCCTTCATGTCTTTTTGGTGCTTTTCCTATTTCCAATCTCATTTGCGTTGTGTCTCAATGAGATGATAGTACCGAGAGTCATGATCTTTCATAACATACTCTCCATGAAGCTCCTTGATGCCCAACCTTGTAAGGGTTTGGAGCAACACCCTAGAAACAGATCAATTAGTTGGTAATACAACATTCCCCTCCATGTCTTGCCACTACATTTATTCATCTAGATGGATAACGTAAATAAAATTGAATACAAACTCATTAGGATGAGTGTACATCACTCTACATTCTTCTGGTATTATTGACTTAGAATCATCATGCCTACAAGAAGAAGAAGACATTTTTGTTAGAAATAATTTCTCAATGTACTTATAGTATAGTTTGATTAATTAGTATGTATTTATTTATTTTTTGAATGATTATGACCTTAGGGTTTGATCCAATGATCCTAAATAATACTCACTAAGTCCTAGATAGTGCACATATCAAACTAGAAGTCCCCAGCAATGGCACCAATGATGAGTGATGAGTATACCATATGCCCCACCATATGAATCAGTAAGCATTCACGTGCGATCTAGTCGAATTTTGTGAACTTATAGTCTTCTAAGCACACTAGTCTCTAGGAAGTGAAACTAACTGTTGTAATTATTGTCTTCCCAATTACACTTGTAAAATGCAAAGGTATGGTTAAGTGTAATTTAGGCATATGATTTTTATTATTTTTTTTTTGTTTTTTAAGTCACCTAAGGATAAATAATAATGAATAAAAATAAAATAATTAAATTGCTAATTTAATCTAACTAGCTACACCTAACTAATCCTAGCATAAGAATCTGTTCCCACTTGCCATACACATCCTAAACATGCTTAATGCTACCAGGTTACCAAACGTTAAGCGTTATTGAGATTACCAAGTGCCAAGCGTATGCTCGAAGTGGTCGTACTTATGTGCTTAATGAATTACTATTTAATCTAGCTTACTTTAGCTTAATTACCTAAAGCATTAAAGGAAATTGCATAAAACATTAAATTCATAAATAAACAATTAATCTATTTCAAAGTGTTGCAAGGTTTATCAGAAAGCTCATCTTTATTGCCACATACACTGTTGTACTTAGGTACAACTGTGCTCAAAAAAATGATTCATACACTCTTTGACTCCTACGGCAGGAACTTTCAAATGACAAAACTATAAGAGCTTCACTACAACTATGACAAAGATTTGCCATAAACACAATGGATGAGCACATATTTATAGGCAAAAATAAACACTACATTAATGGGGACATGTCAATGCATCAAATCATCAGTTAAGAAGGCCTAATCAATGAGGCCTAGTCAATGGGGCCTAATCAATGCAACCAATTTATAATTCAACATTCATGCCAAAAAAATAAATTTAAGTGAACTAAAAAACTTTTCTTTACAAAAATCATCTAGATGGGCTCATGTTATTAAAGATGTGTGCATTTTGTGATCTCCCAATGCCATGTAGCTTTTGCATAAAAAATACATGTGCTACTTCATATTTAGAGCTCATAACATGATAGCTTATTTTTCAGAAAAAATTTGCCACATAGGTTGAGCTCTTACATTTGTATCTTGGGCCTACAGTCTTTTTAACTAAGCAAATTCCCACATGCTAGCACTAAATGAATGCATGTTCTAGAGCTTCCTTTATCTTTTCCATTACAAAAGAAATGAAATGAAATAAAATGAAGCTTGATTACATTTGATGACCCATAGAATCTATTAGGCAGATATTACATTTTCATGAAAAAAAGGATAGAATCTATAAATTGATCAAGCATCAGTATCGACATCAAAAACAAATCATACAAGCTTTTTAATGTAATATTATAATGTTATCTCAAATGGGTAGTCATAGCACAATAAAGAAACACATGTAACTCATCTTTAATAGCTCCCAATATGCACAACATATAAATGTTCTCTTCTTGGGGGAAGTGAATCCATCTTCCACTTTCAATTCTCAGATGATGAAAATGCAAGCAAAGCTTGCTAATAGTATTCTAATACTTAATGGGAAAAGCAACTAAGAGATAACAAACTTCCACATCTAGTTTATTAGATCTAATGTGGTATAAATAAAATTGCGTCTTGCCTTCTACATTAGTCCATATGTACATTAAAACCTTCTACTTGACTAGTTGGCAAATATGCTTAGAATTTTGCTACATATCCTCCCAAGAAATATTTCATTTTCTCAACCAATTTACCCTCTAAAAATACCAACCACAATCTTATTAATCCTTAAGAACTACTTTAGAAAATTTCTCTTGCCTTCATATATGTAAGCTATAAGTGTATGTAATTAATTAGTGCAAGGCTTCTAGTTCTAAACGTAATTGATGAGCGGTGAGGTACCCCTATGCCCAACCATACGAATCACAACTGTTTATGCACAATCCCATCAAATTTCATGGATGGAAATAGTTGTGGCATCCAAATCATTATGCTTTGATCACAATTCACTTTCTTCCCACTTGGACTAGTGGTAGTTTTGTCACGTATGGTTTGGTCCAAAGTGAGACATATGATTGTTGGCACATTTGGCCATTTCATGGAACATGTTGGCGTGATAAAATCTGCAAGAAAAAAAATCTCTTTACAAACTTCTTAAGAGAAATAACACAATTGTATCAAAGTGTAGGGTGGTATCATTGGAATATCATAACAAGATGAAAAGTTTTCTAGCAAGTCCAAAAATCTTTGATGACATTTATTTCTTTAACTATGGATAGTTTATGACTCAGATTTTTATAGCACAATAATGTTATATGATACTATGAAAAAGACATTTGAAGAATTCAAATTTCAAAGAATAAAAAGATAAGAGAGTTTCAAACTCTCATATGATTTTGTTTTGGGGAGAAATGATGGCCTTGCAAGTAGATGCATTGTTGGGAAAAAGAGCTATGCGATGTACTTGTGTGTTGCAAAGTTTCTGGTCACGGTCGATATTACAATTGGAATGAGGGTTAATGGTAATAAGAGGGTGCAATGCTTTCTTTTAGAAATGTTAAAAAGTGAAGCCGATGTATCCTTCCAAATGCTTTCATGTACAAGTGACAACCAACGGATTACCATAGTGCCCTTTAAAAGATAGATTGGTTTATATCTATATGGATGAAATAGGAAAATAACGTAAGAGACAATGCAGATATCTCGCATGATGACATGGAGTTTGGGTATTATATTTTGCCAAGTTTAAGTGCAGAAATTCGGATTTAAATACTGCATTAAAACAGAGCGGATAAAAGCCAACACCGCGCAAAGGATGCAATGAACATATCACCACTTCAAGGTACTTGAAGAAGCTAGCTATATAAATTTAATCAATCAGTTGCAGCAACAAAAATAGAGCCAAAGCTGATAGTGTCTCTATAAGAATAACAGTGCAATTATCATCCTAGCATCATATAAATATTTTTCTAAATATTTTTCTGAAGTGTGTCGAGCAATGGGCCAACGGCCAACACTACATGGCACCGTCAATGCAAGAAAACCATTCCGAACCTAAAGCTTCTTGTTGAATTCCCATATCAAATTCCAAACTAGGATATTATGCAAATTCAAATCATTTACTCCAGACATTTTGTCAAACACTTGCTATGCAAACTCCATTTCTCCAGAAATTTGTTGGCATTCTAGCGCCTCAGTCATGTCCACCTTTGTCGTGGCCATCGTCATCTCCATCTCAGTGCTGCATGTGATTATTAATAGCATCACATAAGTCCGAATCAAATCATTCTGCAAAACCTCCATTATTGATGAATCGTAGCGTAAAGGAAAATTCAACCCAAAAATGGATAATGATACCGCGCCCTGATCCAGCTAAACTATGAAATTGCTACGGTATTTCTGGAGCATGGATCGGACATGAGCAGCAATGGCAGAGGGTTTTGGCAATGTTGACGACAAATGGTGGAGGGTTGCAGGTGGTGAAGCGCAGCTTTCTAGTCTACACACTTGCTACTGGTGCTTGAATGGATTTCAGTGGAAGCGTTGGAATACCATTCCGAAAAATATTTCTAGAATACAAATATTTCAGGCAGAGCTTCTCTGCATCCTTTTGCAGGCTCCTGGTTTTGGCACAGCCGAGAATGGTTGCGATGGTGTAATCGTTGGGGTTTATCCACGATTGCTGCATCCAGCAAAAAATGCTAAGACCCTCGCTCACGTAACAGGAAATTAGGGTAGTGCAGGATCCAACGTCAGCTTCAGGAATTTCATAAAAAAACTTGGAGTGCGTTGCCTGGGCTTCTGTATTTGGCATACATGTGGATGAGCTTGTTTCATAGAGATTTGTCTGGGAGAATTGCTAGATAGACCAGGGCTCTATTTCTTGTGCAGCATTGCAGCAGGCGTAAATAAGTGGAATCTTCGATGTGTTGTGCGCTCTGCAATATTTTGATGGCATCCTGCAGCCTTCCATTGTTGCAGAGATTTTTGATTTGTGTGTTTCTGTCTTCCAAAACCAGACCGCTGCATAGCCTCCGCATAAACCATCGATGGGCCTGCGTCTTCTACATTAGCCTTCGCATGATTTTTCTGTATTAATACTATTTATATGATTAAACTATAATTAAATTATATACTATCTACATAATGTGACACTCACTTGGTGTTGAAAATGTGAGAGTGCCACTCCATTTATGCATTCGGTTGTTCACACTTACATATATATTTCTATATTAACCCATCCATGTATGCAACAATTACATGGTTGGTTACTATCTCTATTACTATGATTTAAATAACAATAAAATATTTTATGCTTTAAAAAGGGAATTTGTGCAACAATTGTTCAAAGTCCCATGTGAATTGAACACTTGTCAATTGAAATGGTGGTTATAACCACCACCAAGGCCACTTGTCAACAATAGCCTCTTTATCTCCACAAAGGTCACTTGTCAACTACAACTCGTTTCTCTCCATGGTGAACACTTGGCAACTAAATGAAGACACTTGGCAACTACATGGGACACTTGTCAACCGTAGCTTTTTTGTCTCTATGGTGGTTATGACCACTCAAGATATTTTGTAACTTACCTAACTACCTTAGACACTATAAAAGGGCTTCAAGAATAGGAAGGGGGGAGGAAGGGTCTCATTTTTAGAACACTTTTGGGAGCTCTCACTTGGAGACATACACTTAGAATATTTGTAAAGAAGATTGCTTGTAAGATGGCTTGCTAAAGGAAAGATTTCAACCTCTTTGTCATAGTTCTGTGAGCTATGTTTTTTATTTTTTATTTTGTTTAAATTGTTTAGCTAGTGGTTTAGATAGTATCATCCTTGGCAAGTAATTTTGGGATTTTTAGATTGCTCTTACTGTTCTTGTTGCCCGATAGAAATTTCTATTAAAATTTTGCCATAGAAGCGCTTGTGTTTAAAAGCCTTAAGAGTATTTTAGTAGTAAATTTTGTTATTGTGCAATGTATAGGAACTACTATTGGGATTGTTGTAAGAGAGCCTCTGCTTGTAGTCATGCCGTTGAACAATTTAGTAGTCAAGAGGGTTCTATAAATCTTTGGTATTTTGATAGGACCAGAATAGCTTCTTTTTATCTCTAAAGTGAATTTTTGTGGTATTTCAATCAGAAATTGTCAAGTCTTTCGAAGGTTCTATTGAATGCAATCGTTGACATCTATTATCTAGCCAAAATGAAGTCTCGTACGTGGTAGTTTACGCAGCAATTTTTGGTAGCATAGTAGGATTGTCTTGAAAAAATTGCTTATTTGAGCCTTGGAAGTTTGAACAATTCATAGATATTGAATTTGGAATAGCTTTATTGCAAAGTTTTTACTCGTGTCATTTTACCTTGTTTAAATATTTGAGGTCCACACAAATCTGCTTTCTTTTCTATCTATTTCCATCGAATCTTGCTCTATTTCTAGTTTTCTTGTGGAACTATCTCTTTTTCTGGGGAAAATTCGGAGTAGATTTGCAGAGTTGTGCTCAAATTTTTTTGCAAAATTTTATTTGTTACAAGTATGTATTATAAGGACTACGTAGACTAGGCAGTTGAACAAAATAGGAACTTTCAACAACTCACAGTACTTAGCAAAGTTGGCTGAATCTCTTTAAAGTAAGTTATTTGTAGTTTATAGACAACACAATCATTTCATTTTTCACAACCGCACACCGCAACAGCACACACACATACTCACATTAACTACCGAGTCTATTTGGAGGTATCTGGGCCTTGGTGTTGCCAGAGACCCGCAAGCACCTAAATCCTATTCGAGGATACTCGTTGGCGATCGCATCCCAAACGGTCACCAACAGTTCTTTTGGCGCTAGAAGGAGGGCTGCAAGTTTAGCCTCTAGGTTCATAAGCCTTATAATTTTAGCACACCAACAATTATTTGTTACTATAAAGGCTTAAGAAATTAGATACTATTTTCAGTTCATGACCAAGAAGATTGATAGTTTGGAAAATTTCAAAGTTTCAAAAGATATTCTAGATTCAAAGATTAATTCTTCATCAAAAGAAGAACGAAAGAAAGTTTTTGAGGAAACAAGTAGTGGAGTGAAAACTAGAAGATCAAGAATATCACCCATTATATTTGGTTTATCAATCTATAAGAGAAGATCTAGAAAGTCTAAGAGTTCAACATTTCAAAGGAATAGGATGGCAAATCCTTGGCAAGGAGTTACACCATTGGGATTTCGAAAATACAATGATATTCCTAAGGTAGTTTACAAATATTTAACTAAGCCTTTAATTCCTGGAAAAGCTTATTTAGCTGAAGAATATATTCACATGTTTGAGTTAACTTTAGCTAATGCAAATATTCAACATCAAGATCAAGCTTGTAGGTTGTTTGTATCAAATCTTAAGGATATGGCTCAGATTTGGTATTTGAACTCACCAAGTAATAGTATTACAAGTTGGGATGACATGAAGAATCTTTTCTTGGCCCAGTTTGGTAATCAATTAGATCAAAAAAAATTATACTGTGGGCTAATACAAGCTAAGCAAGGAGTTAAAGAGTCAATTAGAGATTTTAACATCAAGTTTCAACGAATTTGTGGACTCTTTTAAAGACAATATAGACCATCAGAAGAAATTCTTAAGGAAACTTATCTTAAGGCTGTCAACCCCAACATTTCAATTTGGTTAAGAAGAACTCCAAACTTAACTACACTAAATGACTACTTTAGTAAAGCTATACAGTTAGATAAACAGCTAAACTTGAATCCTGAAGAGAATATCGCGATTCAAAAAAGAGAAGAAAGAGTTATGATTCCTATGCAAGATTTTGCTCAATTTAAAGCTTTACCAGGTGCATCTCATGTTAAGATAGAGCAAGAACATAAAAGGGTAGGATCTGAAAAAGGACAATTAATGAGAGATATGTCTAACAAAATAGTGAAGCTTGAAAAAGCTTTGGCAAGAGTTAATATCAAGGAAGAAAGAAAAAATAGAAAGCATAAACATCAAGACAGTAAGTTAGCAAAAAATGAAGATGAAAGTGACCTAATTATGTCCAACTTTCTTGATATTGAATTTGATAATGAGTTATCTAGTGTTCATTATGTAAGTAAATCTTCTAGCAATGGATCTAGCGATACTTCTTCTCTATCAAGCTCTAAAGAAGATCTGTCATCAGATGAAGAATGTAATAATAATGAGGAAAATGGATATAATCTTCAATCTAAAGAAATATTAACTACTTCTAGAACCCCAAATGTTATTACTAATCCATCTACTAAGAGAAAAGCTTTTGAGCCAAATAGAAGAGATAGGAATAAAGGTAAAGATAATCAAGTGGAGCAAAGCACTCCAAATCAGTCTTTCAATAAATGGATAAAGAGATCAAGTTTTATTGGTTATGGAGAGTATGATTTGATTGAAGACCTTAAACATGTCAAGGCCAATATTAGTTTTTATCAGTTTCTTCAAATAGGAGATCAGCAAAGAAAGGCTTTAGAGTTCATTAAAGGAAAAAGGAGAGTTAGAGCATCAGAGTTAAGTTATGTGTCTAACAATGATGAGAAATTAAAAACTTCGTATGACAAGGAAGCTCCTCCTTTCCTTTTGACAATGAAATTAAAGGATAAATACTTACACAATTGTTTGGTTGATTCTGAAGCTACATCTACTATAATGCCATTATCTATATGTAAGAAACTTGGTTTGATTCCTGAAAAATCAAATAGAAAGATTGTTCAAGTGGATAAAAGTAGAGTAAAGATTGTGGTTCAATTACCAAATTTCCTATTGGAAATTCCTTCTGAACCTCGTATCAGAAGTAGAGTAACTATTCAAGTGGCAGATATACCAGATTCACATAGTCTCTTATTGAGTAGAAGTTGGAGCAAGAATTTCTTAGGTTACATATCAACAGATTATTCTCACATGTGGCTACCTTGGAAAGGAGAACCGAATCAAGTATACATCTATAGTGAACCTTTCATGATTGATAACATTACTTCAAATGGAAAAAGTAAGATGGTTGAAAAAGGAGGTGTTGAAAACAAAATTTGTACACTCCAAGAAAATGAAAATTCATTTGAGAAAGAAGATGAGAGGATTACTGAAGACAAATCTCAAGAGGATCAAGTTGAAAACTCCAACAAGCCAAAAAATAATAGAGAGATTGCTTACGAGAGGGTTAGAGATATAAGGATTCCTACCAAAGTAATCCTCCCCATTCTCTTCCCATCTCAAGAATAGTCCATGAACAAAGGACTTAATAATGTACAGTTTGTTTGTTTTGTTAGCAATGAGGTTTTTATACCATCAAACCTTATGTTTGCTGGAAATTTTCCTCCAAAAAGATTTCTATTCAGTTGTAAAAATTCAATAAAAGCTTCAATACAGTTCAGTTTTAAAATGAAGCTTGCATAAATTTCTTTAAGCTTTTTAAAGGGGGCAAAAATGTTGGCACATTTGGCCATTTCATGGAACAGGTTGGCATGATAAAATCTGCAAGAAAAAAAATCTCTTTACAAACTTCTTAAGAGAAATAACACAATTGTATCAAAGTGTAGGGTGGTATCATTGGAATATCATAACAATATGAAAAGTTTTCTAGCAAGTCCAAAAATCTTTGATGACATTTATTTCTTTAAATATGGATAGTTTATGACTCAGATTTTTACAGCACAATAATGTTATATGATACTATGAAAAATACATTTGAAGAATTAAAATTTCAAAGAATAAAAAGATAAGAGAGTTTCAAACTCTCGTATGATTTCGTTTTGGGGAGAAATGATGGCCTTGTGAGTAGATGCATTGTTGGGAACAAGAGCTATGCAATGTACTTGTGCATTGCTAACTTTCTGATCACCGTCAATATTACAATTGGAATGAGGGTTAATGGTAATAAGAGGGTGCAATGCTCTCTTTTAGAAATGTTAAAAAGTGAAGCCGATGTATCCTTCCAAACGCTTTCATGTACAAGTGATAACCAACGGATTACCATAGTGCCCTTCAAAAGATAGATTGGTTTATATCTATATGGATGAAATAGGAAAATAACGTAAGAGACAATGCAGATATCTCGCATGACAACATGGAGTTTGGGTATTATATTTTGCCAAGTTCAAGCGCAGAAATTCGAATTTAAATACTGCATTAAAACGGAGTAGATAAAAGCCAAAAAGGATGCAATGAACATATCACCACTTCAAGGTACTTGAAGAAGCTAGCTATATAAATTTAATCAATCAGCTGCAACAACAAAAATAGAGCAAAAGCCAATAGCGTCTCTATAAGAATAACAGCGCAATTATCATCCTAGCATCATATAAATATTTTTCTGAAGTATGCCGGGCAATGGGCCAACGACCAACGCTACATGGCACCGTCAATGCAGGAAAATCGTTCTAAACCCGAAGCTTCTTGTTGAATTCCCATACCGCATTCCAAACTAGGATATTATACAAATTCAAATCATTTACTCTAGAAATTCTGTCAAACACTTGCTGCGCAAACTCCATTTCTCCATAAATTTGTTGGCATTCCAGCGCCTCAGTCATGTCCACCTTTGCCGTGGCCATCGTCATCTCCATCTCCATATATTTTCCCATTAAGATAGCACTTCCCCTTACTGCATATGTTTAAATCCTATTAAGCCTCTTGGTTGGAAAGAGATCGTATGTACTGATCTTAAAGTATGTCCTTTCTTCCAGAGTTAATTCATTATATATTTTGTCTTCCTTTTCGTATGCTCGTTTCAACCACAGTTTTCTAGTATCAGGGTCAGATCTAGTGGACAAATGGGCTACCTTAGCCTCCTCATTTGGTAGATTAATGGCTACTATAATTACCTTGATTGAGAATAAGACATTGACTCCACCAATGTTGAAAGTAATGCCTTCATATTTGTTTAACTAGAATTGGTGAGTCTCGCCAAGGTACCATTCACCACTGTCTGAAAGAATGGGCCACAAAGGTGATGCCTGAAATTGAATCTAAATTGCTTCCAAAGAAAACTCCATAAATGGCCCAAAGTTCATCTCCATGATGACCATGGTCAATGTGGACTTTTCTCGAATGCCCTCAAAACATTCAAGGGACAATGTGAGACATTGTCCCTGCATAGGAGCCTACGATTCTATAGCCTCTCCTTGGACTGACTGTCCTGTGATACGAGCCTCTTAATTAATGCTAAATTATTTGGTTTCTTGCTCCTCATGCTCTACACTTTTACCTTGTTGTCCTCAGCCACCTCATGGATGCTTGGTTGCTCACTGTGAGGGTTCTCCTTGTGCACCTTGTTTTGGGGCCATCTACAATCAAGCAAAGATCAGTTGTTACTAAGGTGTTGATAGTTACCATTAATAGATGTATACCATACTCCTAACCTTAATTCATTAACTTCTTAGTTCATATGATTTTAGAGTTAGAAAATCTTCCAACAAAAATCCCCAAAGACTATTTATTGTCTTTTATGATCCTTCGTAATCAATTCCTTTTTCCTTATCTGTGACTTATTATAATGGTTATGGTCCTTGGATGGAAAGATTAAGGTTTCTAACATTAGTATGATTGATTAACACTCTTACCCTTATAATACCCTCCAAGCTATAGCAAATTATCAAAAATTGGAACAAGTTTCCCACACAAGCACCTCTCCCCACCCCCCCTGTGCCACCTCCATGACTAACTTAAACACTCTGGGTTTAGATAGGTTCAAATGGTATGAAAAATGGAGTGGTAGAGAGTGAAATATTGTAAGTGGAAAGTGGGTGTGCAAAGCTATGAGTTGCAAGAAAAGATTTAAACAACTCCCCTAGCTGCAAATGATGAGAGTGAAGTTTGGGCACCAGAGATCATATATATAGGTTTTTTACAACCCGATCTTGGGTATCTGACATCGCATCCCACCCAATAGTAGGTACTTGATATCAAGATCCATGAATAAGCATCTCATGGGGGTACTAAGCATGGAAAATAAAGTTCTATGATTAGTTGGAAGGTTTGAGGTAAGGTCCATAGTTCTAAGATAAGTGGTAAATCAATTTGAGGCACTAAAAGTGTTGGAAGGTGTAGTCATCAATGTGAAAATCTTTAGAAGAAGTGAGAAAAATGGCATCGAAATCAAGGTTTTGGAAAAATTAAGTTACATGAGAAGGGAAACAACAGAATGTAACAATTAAGTACTTGAAAGGTTAAGAATGATGTGGTTGTGTCAAACAAGCACAAGTCATAAAAATTACACAAGTGGGTCCTTCCCAAAGCAGGTTCTAGCCTATGATGCCCTTGTGTAACCACACCTAAAAATTTCTGTAGGTACTAAAGGGGTTGAATGCAACGCATACCTATGCAACAAAATGCACATGTTGAAACCACCAATTTAAGATAATAACTCTATGTTACACAAAACCAAAAGTTAGGATCACATGGACAACGAGATGAGAAGGATGATAGAAAGGATTGTAGAAATTGGGACATGAGGTGTCTTACCACGGGCACAATGAAACCTTGTGTTTTTTTAATGGTTAAATAATCATGAATCCTTCTTTCCAAGATTCAAACCAAGTCTAGACCACATTGCAATGACATTGCATCGTTTCATCACGTCAGTAGACAACCATAAGACTATCATAGTTGCAAGGAGTAACATCACTTGGCATTTTGTCCAAGGGAGGAGCTTATTTATGGCACACATATATTTTTTTTATTTTTTTATGGAAGTTATGAGAAGCTGTCAACCTTTAGGCATGGGCACATGTCTTTCCACTGGGACCCACAGAATTTGTTTAGTGCTTTTTTATGGTACTCATACTCCCATTTTTCATTAGATCTACAAGGATATAATTACAACCTCAACAACATGATAGAACATATAGAAGTGGCCAAAGAGAATCAACAAATCCCCTTGATGTCACACCCATTACATTCCCCCTTGGTTCTGCACTCTTCTACTCAAACACAATGATTGTAATTTTATTTTTAGGTTGGATGATGGAAAAGAATATCATTATGACCAAGGTAAGAACCCTTTATTAATGGAATGAGTGTATGGATGGCATCATCTCAGTGTCCGAATAATGAGTCCCTTATAACTTGAAAACATAAAGAAAACCTCACCTCAATGGGATACATGATTTTTTTACAAGTGAGATTACATAACAAAGAAAATGAAAAAAACACGTAGAAAAAGTTGAAAAGAATAGAAAAAATTATATCAAGAAAGGAGAAAATGAAAAAAAATTATAAAACAAAAATATGGAAAACACTTATGAATCCTAAAGATTAGAATGGGGGGTGACTTCCACAACTAAACATTATGATAAGGATTAATAAGTGGATAGCTAGGATCCATGCATGGGTAGAATATCGGTAACCATTCATGCCCAAACCACTAGGTGTCTATTGGTGTTGCGATGGCTAGGTAGACAAATTGTTGGTCACCCACTTGATTGGTAAATGTTTGGTGGATTAGGGTATGAGGTGCATTAACATTAATGATGTCTAGCCCATGAGTGCATCCTTAATCATCATACAGTATGCATGGATTTTTTGGTCTCCCCATGCTTATAGATTCATTACTTAGGTTTGGAGTTGGAGTAATGATGGATAGTGGCCCTTGTGTAGGATCAGAGGACAATGATGGTGAAAAGGGATGTGCTACGCTAGATTGACATTGTGCTGGTTTAGATGATGTGGTAGATCCATGAGTCTTTTGCTTCAACTTTCAGCCTTTCCTCCAGAAGGGACATTTCTAACATTGTGGTTGAGACCCACTGGTGTCAGCATGTCTATGCATATTTGCAACACAACTAGCATTCGTTTGTTGATATTGTGATGTGAAACCTTCCCATGTCCTTGCTGGTGGCATGTGATGAGGTGGAGGATGAGAATATCGAGGGTACGATGAATGGTAAGAAGTGCAAGGTGGTGATCCCTCCAGAGATGTCATGGGTTGATGGTACTTGTGAGAGCGATAGTGGCAATTTAAAGTAGAGGATGTACAACTAGTTGGAGAAACAAGGTGTTGAACATAATATTCATGCGATTTTGGTAGATAGGAAGGATAGGTCTAATTTAGTGGTGGCCTCCCCTACAACTATGGTTGTTGCCACTATGATTAATGACAATGTTGAGGCTGGTAATAAGTCCTCCTAGGATAGTACGATTGGTTGTGGGACCATCTATAATTACATTGTGGAAGAGAAAATCTCCTAAACATGTGCTTCTATACAAACTTTGGATTTAAATCACTTGCCCAATACTCATGTAGATGCAACAAGATCGAGCAATGGTCCTTCAGATGTTCATATATGCAAATGTCACATCCATTATCCTTATCTATGATTGAGTCTATAGCCTCACTTCCTTCATTTATTTTTCCTGTTTGCTGAAAAGTGTTCCTAGCTATTTCTTGGCTCTATATCTTTTTTTTATTGTGATCACTTGACTTGTTTTGCATGATCCTCACCTTGACCATCTCAACAAGAGTTTTAACATTTTCATATATCCATTCTAATATCCTATTAAACTTTACTTTAAGTTCATTAATAGACTTTTGTATCAGCAAGGCTCATTGTAGTATAGTGGTAAGTATTCCCACCTATCACACAAGTGACCTAGGTTCGATCCCTAACAACAACGCCAATGATGAGTGATGAGGTACCCTTATGCCCAACCATACGAATCACAAGCATTCATGCACCAATTGAATTTCATGGATGGGACTAGTTGTGGCATCTAGATTGTTATGCTTTGATCACAATTCGCTATCTTCCCACTTGGACTAGTGGTAGCTTTGTCATGTATAGCTTAGTCCAAAGTGAGGCATATGATGTTACCTAATCCTATGTTGCTCCTAATGAAAATAAATAGATAAATTAATTAAGCTAATGAACAATGAAAAGTAAAATCTAACTAGCCTACGTGTGATAGATGTTCGTTCCTAATCATCCATGCATGCCTTGGACTTTGTGAGACTACTTCTGGGATTGCCAAGTGTATGTCACTAGGTGTACCAAACGATGCAATACTGGATTACCAAGTACTTACACTTAAATGCTCCTGATTAAGGCGTATGCATTCTGCTTAATGACAGAAATAGTAAATAGCAATAAATGGAAACGTTAACTAAAGAAAATAGTAAATAATTAAATAATTAAAGTAATAATAAATCTAAGTAAATGCAGCAATGATGAAAGTAATCTTGATCTTTATTTCTAGTTATGTAACATGTCCAAGTATGTCACACTTAAACAAAGGTGTCATATGATTACAAACATCACACTGTGAGCATGCACTAGATATAACAAAACTTGAATGCCAAAATCTAGGAAAGACTATCAAAAAGTATAAACTAAAACTTATTTTTCTATATCTCAACTATGCACCCCAAGTGCTGTATTTATAGGCTAGCACAGAGGAGGCGATATTGGATATCCAACATTGCTTCCTAGGCTATGATATCAAGGTCAACAGATTTATGACTCATCAATAATAAATCATATTCACATAATAATATTAAGTAAGGTGTTAGCAACTTTACATTTAACTTAGCAAGAAGAAATTTTTTTTTTTACTCTTTTAATATCTTTCCAAAGTTTAGCATGGAGTCCAAGTCCCCAAACAACACATCCATACAATACAATAGGATAAATAATAGTCTGAAAATTTTATTTTCTGACCTTCCAAGCGCAAAGGCCTAAATCCTTATATTTATTTTTGAAAGCATACAGAGACTTGAAATGTCCTACAATTTTTTCTTTAATTCACTTCCCCCATGTGTAATTGTTCATATAAGTGAGACCCAAATATTTAAAAGAATCTACTAGTTGCACAATAGTAAAAATGGAAGTTATAATAGTTATTTCTTGTACCCTAAAGCATCAATTTGGTTTTATCTACATTCACTTGAAGACATATGAATGACAATAGTTTTCTAATCTTTGCAACCTATTTTGCATACCTTCTACGGTAGTGAAAGTGAAGGCAACATCATTTGCATATAAAAGAAGATTCATTGTTGGGTTCAAATTTTGATAGCGTAGTTACCTTGCTCATTGCACAACAATTCATGCATTTTATCAATAAAGATACCAAGTCTTGGCTTGGTAAACCTAGGTCATAGGTTCGATATTACTAAATAACACTAAGTTATAAACTTCTATAACTCTTTAAGTGCACCTATGTTTCAATTATTTTGAGTTCCAACACCACCACTATTACCAAAAAAACATGCAAAAGCTACCACAAAGAACATTGAGCTTTTAATTTTTTGAATATCACTTTTACCACATAGACCTTTTGCTCTAAAAAGAAACTTATCTATATCTTGTATTTATGTGAGCTCAAATCAAATAGATTACCTTCAAAGAGATGTTAACCATGGGCTTTCAATTACGCAAATAAGAAAAAATGTGGTGCCAAGTTAATCGAACTTTCCATGTTTAGAAATTCGATCTACTTATGAGCTCAAATCAAATAAATTAAGTTGTTAACCATGGGCTTTAAAACTATGTAATTAAGACTGTGGTGAAGAACTGGTTAAGCTATGAGCTCAAATCAAATATATTAACTTGTTAACCATGGGCTTTGAAGTTGTGCAAATAACAAAACCTACAGTGATGAGTTGGTTGATCTATGAGTTCCATGTTTAGAAATTTTATCTATATCAACATTTCACCAAACAAATGCACCAATACCCAAATAGCTTGAAAAACTAGATAAAGTTAAAGCTACAATTTCTTATTTACCCACATGGCTAAGCTATTAGAGCACAACGTATTATGTTTTAACGAAATCATATAAATGAACTTTGCACTACTAAGTGAGCTTTCAAAGAACCATGAGACTAAGCCATGCAATACTAAGTGAAGTTTCACAAAATCATGAAAAAAGCCAAGAGTATAATTTTCTTTCACATTGCTATTCAAAAGCTTTAGAAAAAGATTAAGCGTGAAAAAGCTTGAATTGGCATCAATATACAGTCTAAAAAGACTTGAACCATGTTTATTATAACAAATAACAAATAGTTCCAAGGCAAAGTTACATTCATAGTACAATCTACAATCCATGTTTAGTATTATTTTCTTTATAATAAGAATGTAACTTCGCTTTGGAACATCAATTAAAGAATTATACTCTATGAGATTCAAATGTGCAATGAATTGGGTTGCAAATTTGATTACTTTTCATACATTATTGAACATAACAAAATCCATAAGAACTTTCAATACATTCATGGTATTTGGCATCATATCAATTTTAACTCTCTTCTTTGTATTGACTATCATCATTGAAACAAAGAGGCCTTGAGAAAATTACAAGTATATTGGAAGCATGATTGAGGAGGTTTAGTTTTGGATTTTGCAATAATAATTATGATCAATCATTTGCAAAGAAAAGTGTCATTAACAAGATTGAATTAGAGTTCACACTCTAACAAGGAAAAGAAAAGATACATTTTAGCTTTTAGGTTATACTTAAAAGAGAAGTCTCTATTAGTAATCCTTTTAGGACTTTTAAGTATTCATGAGACTTGGTTTTTATTATATATTTTATTGCAACAATTTTGTGGTGTTTCATAGTCATGTAATCAAAGTGACAATTTAAGAAATGATATTAGCTTGAATTATATGGATGTTGATGATACTCCCTCAAAAGTGATTTCTATTTGAACTTTTGAGTTGCTTTTAATTTGGTAACATTATATATAGAAATACTTTATAAAATACTAATTTTGAGTTACACTTTTATGCACTCTTATGTGCTAATTTTGTCTATCATATTTAAAAATTTAATAATAGATAACTCATTATTTTGAAATAATTAGATCAATGAGTCAAAATGTTCTAATTTTATGCAATATTAATGTTTGTTATTTCGTTACAAAACCTATTCATAAATACAAAATATTAACTTTTCATCTGATTCTATAAGTTTCCACCCTTTCTATACATTATTATTTTTATAATTAATTCCCTTGTTTACAAAACTTACAACAAAGCTTCCCATTCCAAAGAAAACTACCTTTCATTTAAGCAAACTAGACAAATAACAACTTTAGTGGCACAGCGGAGTTATTTAGTTGGAACAAATGCTTATATAGGCACACAAATGTAATGAGATATATGTATGGTTTTATCAAAAAATATGATATTTTAAAGTTGGAAAGGGATTAATTATTGCAAGCATATAAATTTTAACTCTAGCACATAAGAAAATCTTTAGTTTCATCTATATCAGAATCTTTCTTTTTAAAAGGAAAAATAGTAATTTATCAAAATATTACAATATTACAAGATAGATTCAAAAGCCTCTGTGAGGCTACAACCAAAATATTACTTTAGAATTTTACAATAGAACTTAATAATAAGCATGCATAGAAACCCCAAAAACCAAACAACCAAACATCTTAGAAGTGGTTTGAAGGCTTCTTCATTATCATTTAATGCTTTATTTTTGTTGAAAATAACAACATTCTCCATTGATAAATCATGTTTTTCAATGCCCCAATGTTGGGGTGGTTGCGATATCAGGTACACGATATCAGGTATGTGATATCGTGGCCTAAGATGCGATATTGTACATTTGATATCGTAGGGCTACTCCTGGGTCTATAAATATAGTGCCCAGGCACATAATTGGGAGTAAGTTTTTAGCAGTCAAGTAGTGAAACTCTTGTAATTTGTCCATTTGAAAGTTAGAATATTTTCCAAGTGCTTGCAGGAGGAGGTCTAAGTGTCAATAGACCTTTATTCAAGCTTTGATGTACCTAAACACACCACTATGTTGGCAATAAAGATGAACTCTTTGATTCATTCCTTGCTGAACTTGAGACTTTCTTTCCTATGCATTTACATTTCATGCAATTTAAATTGATGTTATTTATGCAATAATTAATTTTGATTAATCAAGCAACTTATTAAGATACACAAGCATGACCCCTTCGAACATATGTGTAACACTTGGTAGCTTAGGAACAACTAGCGTTTGATAACCTAGCAGTGTTTGCACAAGGTTCAGGATGTGTCCAAGAAGTGGGAATGGTTACTTGTGTTAGGCTTGATTAGACCATAATTTACTTAGCATTTAATCACTCTTACTTTCACTCTTTTTCTAGGTGAATAATTTGATAAAAACACAAAATAATAAAAATCTTATGCCTCATTCACACTTAACCATACAATTGTACCCCACAAGTAGGACTGGGAAGACAATGAATGGACAACACACACATACACTGTTTAGCTCTAGCATACTTAGTAATTATAGTTTGCGAAATTTGACCAGATCGCACGTGAACGCTTGTGATTTGTATGGTTGGGTGTAGGGGTACTTTGTCACTCATCATTGGCACCGTTGCCAAGGACTATAGTTCTTCGTGTGCTATCTAAACCCAATGAAACTTAGTAACCTCATTGTTCAAACCTTAAGAGTCAAATCTTTAAAAAAATTAAAATTATCATCATTAAATTAAATCTCAAGTGCACACTATTTATTAACACAAAATGTCTTCTTCTCATAGGAGCCCATCTCCACCCAGGGTAATTCAAGTACCTCAGCAATACCTAGTGGTATATGCTCATCCCAATGAGTATGTACCAAACTTTACCTTCATCTTACTTCAAGATGAACTAATGCGGTGGCACGATACGGAAGGCAACAATGTGTTGCCACTTAACCAATCTATTCTAGTAGTGCTCTAGCTAATGCTCACACAACATAGACTTCAACATCTCCATGGAGAATATGAGATGCAAGATCCCAACTCAAGGGATTATCATCTGACTAAAGCACAAAGATTAAGGGATTAGCAGCTAGAGCACTAGCATGAGCTTATGAAGGGAAAGGGGTCAAATATCTTTCCACCTCCACTTGGTCCAATTGATGAAGGAAACCACTTCTGTAGTGATTCTCCTCTCTTTGACTTTGTTCAAGGAGCCCTCAACTAGAATGTACAATCCACAATCCATAATCCAGGTTCTAGTCAAAACGGATCCAATGTCAAAAATAGATCTGGAGAAGCAAGTCAAGAAAAGAGGGACAAAGGAGATCATGATAGCGATCATGGTCATGAGCATCGAAGGAAGGATGATAGGCATTAGCGTAGAGCAAGCTCCCCTTCTTCTTCCCTGTCATCATTGTCATCTTCTTCTTTATCTAGTTCAAATCATGGTCATAGAAGAAATAACCATGATGGAGGCGACTGACGGGACCAAAACAACAAAAGGGACCATTCGGACAGTCATGACCAAAGATGTGGGCAATCCAGAGAGGCCCATCATCAAGAAAGAAGGGCTAGTAGAGAACATCGTAGGTACCACCATCATGGCCTTGATGAACCTCTACTTGCTACTCGAGGGATGTTGAATATTGTAGAGGCTGTGAGGATTCCAACCAAGCACATGAAGGACAGTAGAATAAAGAGGCTGGATATGAACAACATCCCTCAGTTCAAGGGAGGATATAATGCTAATCCACAAAATCATCTTCAAACCTTCCAGGATGCATGTGCTTTGCAGAATATTGAAAATGACTAGCAAAAGCTGAAATTATTTCTAAGGACACTCATAAAAGAAGCAAAAAATTGTTATCGATCCTTGCAACTAGAATCAATCAGGCAGTGGAGTACAATGTTGAAATTATTCAATGACAAATATCAAACATACTATTGGCCAATGCTACTATCCAATCTAAGAAAATAAATTCAAGGGTGGAAATAAGGGAATCATGAGCCCTTTGATGCTACTATTGGCCAATGCTACTCTCTATTGCATAGGTGTCTTGGCCATGAATACTCTCAACTTGATCAGCTTCACCATATCATAGATAGGTTGTGGTCTAAAACTAGGAAAACCCTTAGCATCTATGCCCAAGGGAGATTGATAGACTTAAGCACCCATCAAATTCAAAAACTAATTAAGTAGGTAGCCAAGGAGGAGGGAGAACTAAGAAAATGTGAAAGTGCAGAAGAATATAATAAGGACCCTTCTATTTGGAAAAAGGGGGTTCAATTTTGTGACAGTGAGGACGAATTCACCAAAGATGAGATGGTTAATCAGAAAACCTTGTCATTCCAAAAATTGTAACAAAAAATCATAGCTAAGGTTGATCAATTATGGGTCTCCATGGATAATAGGTTTCAAGTTGCTCTAAAAATTACTAAAGAGTCCAAGGAACAAGGTGATGAGTGTCGAAGGCATAAGGAGGCTGAACATGCCATATCTAAGGGTAAAGGTAAAATGGCTACAATAGAGATGGCTGTGAATAGTGATTTAGATGATGATGGTGGATGTGATGTTTTCCAGTATGAACATCCTAAGGGATGTTGTTCAATTGTGTCACATTTGCAAGAATCTAGGGTGTATGCCTTACGTCCACCATTTGCATAAAAGAAAATGCCTAAAATATTGCCTTATCCATAAGGCAATCCTCAACAATTCCACCAACCATAATAATATTATCCAAGTGGAACTCCACCACAACCTTATGAATTGTACCAATAGTAGCAACAACCACAATCATGGGTGTTGCCACCTCTAAGGCAGCAATACCCTTATCGATAACCAAATCCCTACGGTTACTATGTTCAGCAACCTTCATCTCCAAGGAACTCCTCTAGTCATGTTGCTACTTACCAACCTCACCACTACACTCCTAAAACATACCAATCGCCCTATCCAAGAAGGGATGCCACCTACTACCCTCATGCACCTCCTGTTCCTACACCTACTCCTCTACCTCCTGCATAGCTACCACATGCTCCATCCATGTAGGGTGAATTTCTTACACAACCACAGTAAAGGAACACTACAAGGGTAGTTAATCTATAATTGATTAATCTATCAAGTAGGTCAAAACCACGAACAAAGAAAAGATCCTTCTTCCGACCTCGCAATCCACCAAAGCACTCGAACACATTGGTGGTTGGTAATACTACTCCTCCAACTTCCTCTATTTTCTCTTTATCTGAGTCCCCTTCAAACCAAAATCCCTCAAGCTGACACATGTTGTATTTGATTGAATTCGAGCCAATAACCAGCCCAGAAAATTAATTGATCCCAAGAGTCCCCTGGTTTACTTGAAAATTGTTAGGAATGAGCCCTGTAAAGCTCTTCTTGATCCTGGTTCTGGTGTTAATTTGATCTCGCATGAGGTGTACACAATGTGGAACCTTCCTCCCTTGAAGAAGAGGACCATTCGACTGGAACTAGTGGACCAGTCCATCACTATTCCATTGGGACTAGTTGAGGACATCGTCATCACCATTTGTGGATGGTCATATCTTGTTGATTTTCTAGTAATCAAAGTGGAGTACTACAAAGGGGACTTTCCAATTATTATGGGAAGGTTGTGGTTAAGTACTATTGATGCCAAAATGGGCATTAGAGATCTTTCCTTGGAGATATCAAAAGAAAATGAATTTAAAAAAATTAAGAAGAAGAGAGATCCATGTATCGCGTACAGTGATTCAGGGTGCCATTGTGTGCAGAAGTTATGGTCAGTAAAGTAAACATCTATCTCTGCATGTAAGTAGTGTGTACCAAAAGCTGATATCCAAAGATGTCCACATGTAGCAACCACAAAACAAGAAGGCACCTAGTGGCTGATAGCTGATTCTAGTAGTAGTACATTATGCATGAAACCTATTGAGGGCCTAACATAGGAATATGTTGCAAGTATGGATGAACTCGAGCAAGTTCATCACCAACTCTCCAAAGGAGTAAATGATAATGTCAATTGGGATGAGCTAAAAATTCCTGACAATTTTAAACAATAACCACTTGAATTGAAGACACTACTAGTTGGAATGAAGTATGTATTTTTGAAAAATGGGAGGTCAATTATCATTAATGCCAACTTTGCTACTGAACAGAAGAGAAAGTTAATAAAATTTGTGGAAAAATGGTCAACAACCTTCACCTGGTCATATTTTGAACTCACTAGGATAGATCCAAGAATATGCCATCACCGAATATACACTAACCCTATTGTTAAGCTAAAATGACAATCGCAGTGGCATTTGAATCCCAAGTTAAAACAGATTGTCAAAGAGGATATTGAACAACTCCTCAAAGTACGATTTATCTACGTTGCTGTAGATAGTGAGTGGGTTAATCCACTCATGATCGTACCAAAAAAAGAAAGCAAATGATGGGTGTGCATTGATTTCTAGCTACTCAACATGGCAACTTTCAAGGATCATTTTCCATTTTCTTTTATTGACGAAGTGTTGAACATCATTTTAGGGCACTGCTATTATAGCTTTTTGGATGATTATAGTGGCTATAACCAAATTCGGATTGCACCTGAGTAGCAAGTAGATAACTTTCACAAGTCCTTGGGGGACTTTTGCTTACCGTATGATTCCATATGGTCTATGTAATACCCTAGCCACATTTCAACGATAAGTTCTCAACATTTTCCAACAACAAATCAATAGCAGGGTAGAAGTCTTTATGGATGATTTTTCTACCTACGGAGCTATGTTTGAGCAAGCCCTTGACCATCTTAAGTAGTTTTTGAACAGATGTATCGAAATAAACCTTCGACTCAATTGGCAAAAGAGCCATCTTATGGTCCAGAAAGGCATAATCTTGGAGCATCGCATTTCAAAAACAGGAATTGAGGTGGACCCTGAAAAAATAAGGGTCATCCAAAGAATAACTCATCAACTCAAAATAGTCAAAGAAGTATGGTCATTCCATGATCATACTGGCTACTACTGACGATTCATCGAGAATTTTTCCAAAATTACCACATCGTTGGTAGAATTAACAAAGAAGGATGCATCATTCATCTAAACCCCTACATGTGAAGTAGCCTTTCAATAATTGATGCAAAAAGCTTGTTGAAACACCCATTCTTCAAGCACCAAATTGGTCTAGACCATCTCATGTTTTGACCAATGCATCAAATTATGCTTTGGGGGCAGTGCTTACATAGATGGATTATAAAAAACGTCCATATTACATTCACTGCATAAGCCAAAGCATTGCAGGTGCACAACTGAACTATGCCACCACAGAAAATGAGTTGATGGTAGTGGTGTTCACCTTAGAGAAGTTTAGGCACTATGTGCTTGGCTACAAAGTATTTGTGCATATAGATCATAGCACCATTCAATTTCTGATGAATAAACCAATGATGAGCCCCTGTGTCATATGGTGGCTCATGATTTTATAGGAATTTGATCTCACAATGGTAGATCATAAGGGTATGCAAAATGTGGTTGTAGATCACTTATGGCAACTAAGATGGGATAACAAGAAGAAAGAGAGCCCTTTATCTGATCATTTCCCTGACGAATCTCTCCTTGCAAGTGCTATTAATGCACAAATTTCTGATGAACCAAAATGGTATGACACCATCCTCACTTATCTACTCAAGCAAGAACTACCACAAGTGCTAGACACTAGAAAGAAGCAACAGTTTCTTCATTAGGTCAAGCATTTCATGGAGATTAATGGAAACCTTTATAAAGTTTGTTCTGATGACCTGGTACATTGGTGTGTTTCTAATATGGATCAACTGCGCGTTCTCTAGGATGCTCATGAGGGTCCTTGTGGGGGCCATTATGCTAGGAGATGCACGACCATAAAAATCCTTATGGTAGGGTATTATTGGCCAACAATCTTTAGGGATTCAAATCAATTTGTCTGCGCTTATGATCGTTGCCAGAGGGATGGTAGAATGAGAGCTCGAATGGAGGGACCACAATAATGGATACAACCTTTAGAGCCATTCAACATTTGGGGCATTAACTTTATGGGTCCCATCACACCTTTATCAAATGAAAAGGCATATATAATAGTTGCAGTTGACTACTGTACTAAGTGGGTAGCAACAGTAGTCATCACCGACTATACATCCACCACAACTGCTCGATTTGTACAACAAAACATCGTAAATAGGTTTGGTATACCTCATGAGTTAATTTCTGATAATGAAACTCATTTTATAGGTGCCACTTTCTAGAAACTGGTGTAACACTTAAGGGTTAAACATAAAATTATAACACCATATCACCCCCCAATCCACTGGTCAAGTTGAAGTCACTAATCGAGAGATTACAAAAATCTTAATGTGTACCATTAGCAAATACCGAAGGGACTAGAGCACTAAATTAAATGATTCCCTTTGGTCCTGTCACTCC
Organism: Gnetum montanum; assembly: GCA_015680685.1. Taxonomy (NCBI): domain Eukaryota; kingdom Viridiplantae; phylum Streptophyta; class Gnetopsida; order Gnetales; family Gnetaceae; genus Gnetum; species Gnetum montanum. The sequence continues at coordinate 694,034 of MNCI01031251.1, forward strand.
ACATGGAAGCTTTCCATAGGTTACTCTCCCTATGAGCTTGTATATGGAAAATTACCAACATTAGCCATTCAATCAAAGCTCCATACACTCTCTACAGCTTGTAACCTTGACCTAAATCTAAGTCTAGCATAGAAAGAATAATTAATGAGTCTTAACTTGCTAGAAAAAAATCGGTTAATGGCCTTGTCATCCAATGAAATGCATAAGGCATTCAACAAGAAACACCATGACCTCAAAATAAGAAGAGTCAAGTTTCATCCAGGAGATAATGTTCTCTATTGGAATCCTACACATGTACCTCAATGAAGCAAATTTCAAACATTGTGGGAAGGACCTTACATTATTGATGAGACTTTTCCATCTAGAGCCATGATCATCTACAAACCTGATAACCTAAACAAGAAACAACTAGTCAACATTCAACAAATAAAACCTTTCCATGAGCCCAAGCCAACTAACACAACAAACACCTTGTCAAATGAACAACCACACTCAATCTTTCGAATCTCTTCCTTCCAACTTAGTCATGGGGGAAATGGCCACCCATACTAACACCTTAGACAACTCCTCAATTTTTGACTTTTTGGTTTTCCATATTTTTGGTTTTACAACTTTTTATTTTCATCTTCTTTGTTTTACATTTTCTGTTTTACACATTTGTATTTTTAAGGTTATTTTTCTTCTCTTAGTTTTTGTTTTACACTATCATTAATGTATTTCATATTTATTGTCTACTCTTTTACTTTCTTTTATGGTTATGTTTGTTGGTGTTTGATGTGTTTTTCTACTTTTTCTACTAATAAGGTGGCAAGTACAATGGTAATACACTACTCAATGGTGATATGCTTCATTTGTAATTTGATTGTTGATGTCTCATTTTTGACTTTGAATGTCATTACTAACAACTAGGACATGGCTTCTTTTCATGTAACAGGCAGTGAGTCCAATCATCCACCTATCCACATACTCTATGATTTTCCTTATTTTGGGAGTGTGCAGTCTCTTCTTCATTAATGCAACTTTAATAAATTGATGATTTGTGTAGTTTTCAGAATTAGGAAGGAATCAAAGGTTTAGATAGGGTGTGGCTTCAAAGAGATGCAGTATTCTTTGTGCTTTTCTATTTTCCTATGTGCAAGAGTGTTCTCGTAAGCTCCTCACTGTTCCACATCATTTCACAATAGGAAGTCAAATACATCCTTGCATGGTATGGTCCTCATCACAAAAAAAAAAAAAGATGAGGATTCAAAGCACATCCCTTGGACAAAATAAATGTGAAAAATGCATGGATCTTTGCATGGTGTGGTTCCTATTCAAAAAAAACATGGGAATTCAAAACACACACCTTAGACCAAATAAAAGGGCTACAAGCACTAGTTATGAGACTTGTCTTATCTCCTCTAACTAAGGCCCCTTCTCACTTCCTACCTTCACTTCAATTTGGAACAATGGTTGTTTTGTAGGAGCATTCTTATGTCTCAAGGGATGGACTTGCCTTAGAATGTCAATGTGAAGTCACTAAAAGTGATTGCTTTTAATCTAGATTGAGGAAGGATCCTACCAAGTTAATTAATCACAAACTCTACAAGGGACTGTATGTGACCATAATTAGTAACTCCATTCCACTCTCTTTTTCATCCATCTATGCTTTTCATACCTCACCTGATTGTCAGTTTCATGTTTGGATTCAATGTTTTGGTTTGATGTGTCAAGTTTCTCAGTCAGTTACCTTTGGGTTTTTGTACTTAACTTTTCATAACCATTAATCATCCATTGTGCCCATGGACTCCTTAGTTTGAAGTTATGCAAGGGCATAAAAGGCCTATGCCTGCTTTGGGGAGGACCCACTTGCATATCTTTTGGTTTGTTTAAGTTAAGTTCTTTACTGTTAGACATTGTTACAATCAAATTCTTTTTATTTACCCCATCCATGTCATCCAATTGTATGCACCTTCACAACTGTTTGTAATGAACTCTTTTTTATTGTTGTGAGTACCCTCTTTCTAGTATTCCTTCTGTTAAGTTTTTTTCTGAATTGTATGGATCGCTTCTCTTACTTAACCCATTTATCAGTCTTTCCACTAACAACGTCAAGCAACCAATCTATTACAATCACAACCTAACTAGATAAAATCACCGATGAGATAAGGTATTCAACCATTACCTATTGCATTATATATACTAATCCTTGGTTTTGTTATGATTGTATTGCAAAGCATGGATTGGAAGTGGGATTGTCTTCACCAAGGAGGATGTAACCATATCACTCGTGAGAGATTGTTCATAACTACTGGATCTCTTCTACCTCTCCCTCATTCTTCTGTTGCCAAAAGGGGTTGGATGTCCTTTAGATCCATTGGTGTTCTTTTGTATTATCATGAACATCCAATTTTGTACATAATTGTAATATTGTATGCTTGGGCACTTCTATATTTTTTTGTTTTCTCTATGTTACTTTGCATGTCAGTCAAATAAGTCCACACCCCCTATTATATTTTGTAAAAGACTTGTTCCTCTTCTTCTACACTCAAGGATGTGTTTTCATTCAGTTGTGGGGGTATGATAAATCATGTTTTTTAATGCTCTAATATCAGGGTGCCCACAATATCAGGTACACAATATCAAGTATGTGATATCATGGCCCAAGATGCGATATCGTACATTCAATATCGCAACGTTACCCCCAGGTCTATAAATATAGTGCCTAGACACACAATTGGGAGTAAGTTTTTAACAGTCAAGTAGTGAAACTCTTGCAATTTATCCATTTGAAAGTATGTATGACACTTGGTAGCTCAGGAACGACTAGCGTTTGATAGCCTAGTAGTGTTTGCACAAGGTTTAGGATGTGTCCAAGAAGTGGGAACAGTTACTTGTGTTAGCCTAGATTAGACCATAGTTTACTTAGCATTTAATCACTCTTACTTTCATTCTTATTCTAGGTGAATAATTTGATAAAAACACAAAATAATAAAAATCTTATGCCTTAGTCACACTTAACCATACAATTGTACTCCACAAGTGGGACTGGGAAGACAACGAATGGACAACACACACGCATTGTTTTGCTCTAGCGTACTTAGTAACTATAGTTTGTGAAATTCGACCAGATCACACGTGAACACTTGTGATTTGTATGGTTGGGCGTAGGGGTACCTTACCACTCATCATCCATCCTCAAAAAATTAAAATATCTCCTAATAGATAGTCCCTTGAAAGTAGCCACATAAAAATTCCACTTGGGCTAAAATAGTAAAATAAGTTTCACTTGAGTGTACTAATGCAGAAGAATGAATCCAGTAAAAACTTATTAATTCAAATATTGATGCTCATTTTTGTATCCACATGTCCATCTTCATAGAATTATGCTCTAAGATTATCCTCATTAGTTTACATGGCGAAATCTATTAACTTGTTGAATTTGAGAATTCTCCCAATAAATGTTGTTTATGCATGAAATCAAGACATATTGCCAAGAATTTCCTAGAAGTATTTTCCTCATGTGAGGTACATTCTGAGCATATTGAGAACAAGAACATGTTCGAAAAATACATGAAAAATAAGCAATGAAAAGATCTTTCAGTTTGCAAAAAATATGTGATGAACCACGATATCGGAGCCTTCCAAGTGATATTGGGCATCCGATATCAGGACCTACCTCATTCCCTATAAATAAGAGGTGGGCGCACTTGGTTTGGGGAATTAGTCTTAGTCCCTTACCCAAACTCTTACCTTTTTTCCTTTCCAAAGATAGAATTATTTTTGAGTGCTCGCAGTAAGAGTCATAAAGTGAATGGATCTTTATTTGAGCATTGTGTACCTAAGCACACCTTCTGTATGACAATAAAGATGAACTTTGTGATAAACTTTGCAGCATTCAAAATAGCTTAATTAATGTTATTGGCAGTAATTAATTCTTTTCATAGTAAATTAATGTTCTCTCTCTCACCATATTAATCTCTCCTAAGTAAGCACACTCAGTATGACCACTTCGAGCATGCCTAGAACACTTGATAACCTAGTCACGATTAGCATTTGATAATCCTAATAGTGTGACACTAGTTCAAGATGTGTACGGTAAGTGGGAAGGGATGCTGGTGTTAGGACTAGTTAGAGCATAGCCAATTAGTTAAGTTAAGATAATTACTTAATTAGTTCACTTCTCCCTTTGTAGCACCAAGACATGAAAATATAAAAGCCATAAAAATCATATACCTCAAGTTTACTTAACCATACAATCGTTTCATACAAGTAAGCTTGAGAAGATAACAATTGACTAACCCATCCTTGTTCCACAAAAGCGCATAAGCACTTGGTCCCTAGAATTCAACCAGATCGTGCGTGTACTCTCGTATTCATATGGTTGAGCATAGGGATACCTTGCTGCTCATCATTGGCACCGTTGTCGAGGACCTTGTTGTTTGTGCGCTAATTAGAACTTAGAAAATCTTTCTCATTGTTGGAACAAACCCTTAGGGTTGGTTATCTTACAATTATTAAAAAGAAGAATATTGCACACTAAAGAGAAAATCATGTCTCCTTCTTCTTACAAAAGTGCTTCACCACCTAGGTTTGATACAGGAAATAATCGGAGATGTAGTACACATGATGATGATCCGCCAACACCCCAACAGTTCTGTGTGATATATGTTCATCCCAATGAATATGTACCAAACTTTACCTTTATCCTCCATTAGGATGAACAATTGTGTTGGCAAGATTTAGAAGGTAACATAGTATTACCTCCTGATCGCTTAGTCCTGAGCATGCTTTTTCGTGCTCTCACATGAATTGGCATGCAGCATTTAAAGGCAAAATACATTGTGCATGAACACGACTCAAGAGATTATCGACCCACGGAGGCACAACATCAAAGCAACCTACAACAGGAGATACACCACCAGTCTATGAAGGGTAAGTGGTCCCAGGATGTTCCACACGTCTTAAGTGAAAACAAGGGTGGCAAACCTGCCTCGGGAGGGTTCCCACGAAACGATGTTCCTTCCATTGACTTTGGTCAAGGGGTTGTGTATCAGAACCTTCACTCAACCATCCATAATCTAGGTTTTGATACCAACAGACACAAAGGGTCCAAAAAAGATACAAAAATGCATAATAAAGATGGACATTCTAATCATAATTGCGAGTGAGATTGTGACCACCAAAGAGAAGGTAGCAAGCACCGTCATGATGATGGTCCTCCTTCTTCTTCACCTTTATGATCTCCTTCACCCTCTCCTTCAAGATCTGGATATAGTCATAAGGAAAAAGACCATGAGGGTAATAGTAAGTAGAATAGAGATCACAGATGAAATAATCGAGAAAGGGGATGATGGCATTCTAGAGAATCACAACATGAAAGAAGGAAGAGTAGGGAACAACATAGGCATTATAGATGCCATAGATAATACAATCATGATGAACCCCTACTCACTACCTGAAGTATGCTAGACATAACTAAGGCTATTAAAATTTCAACAAGGCACCAAAAAGATAGTAGGATCAAGAGATTAGATATGAACAATATCCCACAATTCAAAGGGGGATACAACGCTGATCCTTAGAATCATCTATAAGGGTTCTATGACACATGTGCCTTGCAAAACATAGAAAATGAATGGTAAAAACTTAAGTTGTTCCCACAAACATTGGTCAAAGAAAGCGGAAAGCTAGTACTAGTCCCTAGAACCAAAATCCATTCGTAGGTGGAGTACCATGTCAAAATTGTTCAATGATAAGTACCAAACGTACTCCCAAGTGTCGAACCTGTGAAAGCAAATCCAAGAATGGAAACAAGGAAGACATGAACCCTTGGATGTTGCCATGGGCTAATACTATGCATTGTTACATCATTTCCCAAGCCATGGTTACTCGCAAAGGGATCAACTATGCCATCTCGTAGATGGGCTTAGGCATAAAACACGAAGAACCCTTGGGACTTATGCCCAAGGAAGACTATCCAAGCTTAGGGTCCATCAAGTACAAAGATTATTGAAGCAAGTTGATAAAGAGGAAGATGAGTTAAGGAAAAGAAAGAGTGCAAAGGAATATAATAGAGATCCTTCCCTCCGAAAGAAGGGAGTTAGATTTTTTGAGGATGAAGAAGAGTCACCACTTGAAGAGATGGTTAATAGGAAAACTTTGCCCATTTAAAAACTTACATCAGAAGTATCAACAAAGGTGAACCAAATGTGGGACTCCCTAGATAATAGATTTCAAACCGTTCTCAAAATAGTAGAGGAGTCTAGAGAGCAAGGTAGTGAACGGAAAAAGAGAAAAAAGAGAGAAGCGGAATATGCACACAATAAGGGTAAGGGAAAAGTTGCCATTATCAAACAGGTTGTGAATTTGGATACAAATAATGATAGTGGATGCGAGATATGCCAATATGACCATCCTAAGGGATGTTGCCCTATAATCTCACATCTATAGAAGTCTAGGGTGTATACACTCAACCCATGATTAAACAGAAGGCAAACACCCCGAAGGTTACCTTATCCTAAAGGTAACCCAAGACAGTTCCACCAACCCTTGACATATTATCCAAGTGGAACTCCACCACAACCAAGTGAGCAGTATCAATAATGGCAGCACCCACAATCATGGGGAATGCCACCACCATGACAATAGTATCCTTACCGTCAACCTAACCCATATGGATATTACGTGCAGCATCCAATCTCTCCACATGACTCTACGGGTCATGTTATTCCTCAACCTCACTACCAAGCCCATGAGTACTATAGAACTCCTTCTCCTAGGGGTAATGTTCCACAAACATACTATCCTTCTCATCCAGCTACATCTCTTCCACCCATATCTCCATTACCACCTGCTCTAGCTATGCAAGGTGAGCTCCTTGCCCAACTTTTAATTTTATTTTCATTTTAACATTGAGGTATTAGCTTAGTGGTTAAACTTTTGATTTGGTAATTCTAAGTGGTAGGTTGATTTCTAGTGAAGAATATATAAAGTTATAAAATTCTAATTAAAATATATAATTACTGGAAATATTGTTTTAAAAAATATTTCAAATTCTAATACCACCTATGCTAATTTTTATCAAATTTATTTCTAAATTTCTCAAACATTTATTCTTAAGCCTGTTCTTAGTTTTTTGATAAAATTATTATTAATTTGCATATGTATAGTTTCCTTATGAATACTTTTTTAGTACTATTTACTAGAGATTTAATTTTTCAAATGCCATGGAAAAATTTGTCTCTTGCACTTATTGATCATCTTTAATGAGTTTATCCAAAGTGATTATGATTCTAAAATGTAATTAATCATTAGAGTTGGCTATGTGGTAAGTAATTTGAAAATTATGCAAGTAAATTTGATTACATTTCCTCTTCACTTGCAAATTAGAAGATTTACAAGTTATCTAATACTAAATTTATCTTGAGTTTATTTTTTCACCTTGTGCATATTGGATTTACAATAGCTTCTTTTTAAACGTGGGACAAGTCCACATTGCAATGTAACTCATCTTACTTTGATGTTTGAATAAAAGTTTTTTTTTTTAATAATAAGTATGAAAGTAATAAAAGCTAAAATCAAGAAATCACTATTTATGACAAAGTTGGAAGGTATGTTGTAGCTTAAAAGCCATGAAGTAAATTACTCAATTCTAAAAGTATCATTGTATGATACTATATAATTTGAATGGTTTACAACATTGTTACATATCAATTAAACTATGGATATCCAAAATTGTCTCTGATGTGCCTTAACTCATATGTATGTCCATTGTGTTAGTACATGCATCTTCAATAACCATTATCAACCATGATTATGTGTTCTTTGATGTGCCTTAACTCATATGCATGCCCATTGTGTTAGTACATGCATCTTCAATAACCATTATCAACCATGATTATGTGTTCTTAGGTCAAACCCCTACCAACCACCAAAGGGCTCACTAGTAAGTAGGGGTTGGACCTAGGAACACCTATTTAAATCAAATAAAAAATGATTCAATCTCATCCAAGTAAATAGAATAGTGGTATGTACTTCCAATAATATGTGAGAGGTTAAAGATTCAAGTCTCTTTATCTAAAAATTTTACTATTAGTATACAAATATACTTTGAATTTTGACTATGATGTATGCGTGCTACTATGCATCATATAGTAGAGATACTTCATAGCTATCCTCAATAATTTTCATATATGTACACATGGTCATACACTTCCAATTCGATACTAATTTACAGGTTCTTAGTCAGTGATGAGACGCGGTTTACACTAGGCCGCGATATCGCGTACGCGATATCGCGTCGCGCCGCCATTTCTATAAATAAGAGGCGGCACTCCCTTCATTTTCCAATCCTGGCTAGTGTAGCGAAGCTCTGGCAAATTGATCACTCCAGAGTTAGAATTTTTCCCCATGTGCCCGCAGTAGGAGTCCTAGAGTGAACGGCTCTTTATTCGAGCAGCTTGTAACCTGAACCCAAGTTGTGTACGGCAATAAAGACGAACTTG
>MNCI01031251.1:710186-738742 GCA_015680685.1 Gnetum montanum
AAATCACATACCTCAGACTTGCTTAACCATACACCGTGACACTTACAAGCAAGCCTGGGAAGACAACGAACGATTAACCCCAAGTGTTTCTTGTGGCGTTAAGGCATTTAGTCTGCGGAGTTCGACCGGATCGCGCGTGTACGCTCGTTTCGTATGGTTGAGTGTAGGGGTACCTCGCCACTCATCAGTCAGGTAAACCAATCAATTGTGGATAACCATTATCATGGTTGCTACCTTTGTTAGACCACATCCCCTCAGTGCTTAGTCGACCACCTAAATTGACCAACCTCCTTATTGACGATCCCTTCCCCTTACTCGCCCATTAAGTGGTTTTTCACCCAAGTAGTATCCAACCTTTCTAGAAAATCTGAATCAATCCCCCAACCCTCCTTGACAAGCACAATCTCACAACCTAGCCTAGACTTCCTAAAGGAATGCTCACCAGACAAGCTTAAAATCATAGTGTCATCACACATTATAAAATGACAAACATAGTGTTATCAACACATGCTCATTGGCACTTTCTCATGCAATGTCCTAACTCTTAATAAAGAATTTTGCAATGGACACATAAGTAATGGCTTAGGTTTACTTTCCACATCACTCCATTAAAGGGTAATGACACATTATTCTTATTCAATCTCAACATGACCATGAATGAGATGTTATTAACAGGTCCTTGGTCCATTGAGGACCAACTGCTTCTCTTAGAAAAATGGGTCCTAGGCCATGGCCATGGATGTAATAATGAACAATGCTACCTCAGTTCAACATCAATTTGGGTGCATCTCCTAGCTTTCAAGTTCAATTCTAGGATTTAGATGTCTTCCTAGTTATAAGTTTAGAATTTGATTAGCTTATTACTCTTGCCAACTTAACCAAAAAAAACCAACTCATTTATGCTCATTTTTGTATCTACATGTCTATCTCCACAAAATTATGCTCTAAGATCATCCTCATTGGTGTTCATGGAGAAATTTATCAACCTGTTGAATTTGAGAATTTTCCCAACAAATGTCACTTATGCACAAAACAAGACATATTGCCAAGAATTTTCCAGAAGCAACCACATAATAGCATCCCCACATGCATCCTTGTCATGTTATTATTGGATTCCCACCATGCCACATGTTCCATACCATGTTGAATTTGATTACCATGTGGTAGCATATTATTGATACAATGAGACAAGCCAATTGCCATGTTGGCACCAATTTTATTTGTTTAATATTTTTTTATTGATGTTTGATGAACAGCAAGGTACCCCTACACTCAACCACATGAATACAAGTGTTTCATCCATAATCCGATCGAATTCCAAGGACTAAGTGCTTATGCACCCTTGTCGAACAAGGACGGGTTGGTTGATCATTGTCTTCCCAAGCTTACCTGTATGTCATGATTGCATGGTTAAGTAAGCTTGAGGCATATGATTTTCATAGCTTTTATGTTTTTATGTCCTACACTAGTACGGAAGGACAAAGGTAACTAAGTGACTAATTTAACTTAACTACTCATTAACTAAGTTCTAACTAATCCTAACACCAACATCCATTTCCACTTGTCGTCCACATCCTGAACCAGTGCAACATAGCTAGGATTACCAAACGCTAATTGTTACTAGGTTACCAAGCATTACACGCATGCTCGAAGTGGTCATGCTTATGTAATTTAATGATTTTCCTAATTGATCAAAATGAATTGTTGTGTGATGAGTGGTTAGATACCCCTACACTCAACCATATGAATACAAGCGTAGCACATGCGATCCGGTCAAACTCCGTAGACTAAGTGCCTACACGCCCCATGGAACACTTAGAGTTAATCATTCATTGTCTTCCCAGACTTACTTGTAGTTGTCATGGTGTATGGTCAAGTAAGTCTGAGGTATATGATTTTTATAGCTTTTTATGTTTTATGTCTCATATGCTAACAAGGTGAAGGGTAGAGAAACTAATTACTAACTCTTACTAATGAACTAAGTCTAAATTACCTAGCGTCAGCATCTGTTCCCACTTACCGTACACACCCTGAACCGATGCAATCGTGGCTACCAAACGCTAATCGTTGCTAGGATCACCACGTGTAACGCACGTGCTCGAAGTGGTCGTACTGAGGCACTTAACTAGAAGAGAAGGGTTGAGAGAGAAAATAGTAAATAACAAATAATAAATAACAGTAAATAAAATCCTAATTAGCCTATTCCATGCACTACAAGGTTTATCCAAGAAGCTTGTCTTTATTGTTGTACACAAACTTGTGTTCAGGTACAATGCTTGCTCGAATAAAGATCCGTTCACTTTAGGACTCCTACCATGGGTACATGGAAAATATTCTATCTCTGGAGTGATTAATCTACCATACTTTTCCTACTGTCTATCCTAGGATGAGGAAACAAGGGAGAGCCACCTCTTATTTATAGATATGATGGCACACCGCGATATCGTGTATGCAATATCCTGAGGGATGCGATATCGTGATGATCACAATATCACATCCCATCATACCCCCATGACTAAATGAAAACTCATCCTCGAGTTCCTTACAATAATATTGGGAAGGTATGGGATTATTGACTCAAATGAAACTAATGGGATGACATGTGAACGGATCATCGTTACAAGACTTGACAAAATTGGTGTTCATGACAAAAAAAGTGAACACCTTATTACATTGACATCAGGACTTAGTTGGCAACTGAGAAAGAAAGAGAGAAAGAAGTGTTTCTGTTGTCAACGCCAAGATTGCGCCTTTTGTTGTCCATCCGTAAGCGCATCATCGATCTTGCCCTTGCATAGCTGCTTTAGCACCGCTCCATTCCAAGTAGTCCTTCCAGATCCCCTTCGTTGTTGTATGATTGCCATCTGCACACACAACATAATCTTATATTAGCAAGGGTAAATGAATTATCATGTAATTGATACCTTTCCGCAGTGAAAAGTCCATTGGTTGGGTTGTGATATGGCTGATTAAGGATCTGGAGATATATTAATGATGACTACCGAAGGTGTAGGGGTTAGGAGAAAATCGAAAAAATTGGGCCTCGTACCCCCATGACTAATCACGAACCTCCAGTAGCAATAGAATGGAGAAAGAATAAGAACAAGAAGATGGATAAAAAGAGACAACTAAGACATCGATAAAATGGATGTCAAGATGTAAATGAAAAAAATAAAATAGATTGCAAAAATGTTAAGGGAAAGAATTTAACAGATGCACCAAATAGGAATGTCAGTGGGTCCTCCCCAAAGCAAGCTCATGCCCTTAATGCCCTAACAAACCCACATTCAGAGAGTCCATAGGCTCTGGGAATATCCTTTGGAACAAGAGTTAAAGTCTTAACCGTAAGAATTTACCAAAAAGAAAATAATGTATCTACCAAAATATACATTAATGATACAACCGGCAATGAGGTGAACAATGGAGAGAAGGATGGAGAGAGGAGAATGGAATGGAATCTCAAGAACAAGGTTTTGAATAGCCCCTTGTGTATTTCATGATTAATGTGACTTGGAAAATCTCATTCCAACTTCGGCCTCAAACCAACCACATCCAGTGACTTCACATCAATGCAATTGGCCAATTCATCCCCTTGAATAACAAGAATGCCTTCCCCAAGAGCCACCACCATTTCGACACAACAAATGAGGAAATGGGAAGCAAGTAGGGGCCATAGTTAGAGGGAACACTTTTGGTTCCATAACCAATGCTTGTAGCCCAAGGGATTATTTTGTCTAAGGGGTGTGCTTTGAATTCTCACCTTTTTTTTATGCATGAGAACCACACCATGCAAAGACTTCTTATTTTTATTGACTCAGCTTTCGATAATTGGGTAACATCAAAAAGGTAAGAAAACTCAAGAAGAAAACATCCAAGCACCCAAGAGAATGGCCAACACAAAAGCATCAAGTTCCCTTGAAGTCATACCCTTCTCAAACCCTGAGTCCATCCTTGGTTTGAGAAATGCCCAGTCGCTGGTTCGTTAAAGTTCTTATTAGAAAGAGACTATACATTTCCAAGCCAAGAGAGACCATAGAAACTGGTGGATGGATAGATGAAGTGGACACATTTCTTACCATATCAAAAGAAGCATACCTTAGTATCAACATCGTAACTTAAAGATAAAAACCAAACATTAGTAATCAATGAAAAACAGTTCATACCATCATTCCGAACACTTATTGGATGACAAACTTACAAGGTGGATCACACACACACACACACACACACACACACAAATGAAAAAGTATAACAATGTTATAAAACAAAAATAAGAAAATTTAAAGAAATTTTTAAAACAAAAATGTGTAAGACAAAAACGTGTAAAACAAAAACATGTAAAACAAAAACGTGAAAAACAAAAACGTGTAAAACAAAAATTAAAAGAACTGAGGGCCTCCAAATGATTAGCATAGGTGGCCATCTCCCCCATGACTAAATTGCAAGGGAGAGATCCGAAATAATGAGCGCCTATTTGAGTTTCGTAAAAGTGCCCAACTTCTCCCCATTGATGTTCTTAGGTTGAGGGGTGGAAGTTGGCACGCTCATATTCCAATGTGTTTATGCCTTCGTTGTTAGCATGAGTTTCCTCAGTTCATTTCATGCATATTAGTTTGCTCTTCCCAGTAGCTGTCAACCATGGGATGTCTACTACTGGTGTCATTGCTACATACAGGCACCTTTGAATTTGCATTTCTTGGACACACCGATTAGATGGAAGAGATGTTGAACATTCTTCCATGTCATCACCCTCTGAGTCACTGTATGTGATGCATAGAACTTTCTTCTTCTCTATCTTTCCATAAATTTTTATCTTAGATATCTGTAATGAAAGATCACGGATCCCTAGGTATGCATCCACTGTACTTAGCCATGGCCTTCCCATTATAATTGGGAAGCCCCCGTTGTTGCTCTTAACTTCTACCACCAGGAAGTCAGCTGGGTAGGACCAACCACACACAATCGTAACTATGTCCTCCACCAATCCCAAGGGAATGGTGATGGACTGGTCTGCCAACTCCAGTTGAATGTTTCTCTTCTTAAGTTGGGGCAGGTTCTAGGCTTGATACATTTCTCGTGAAATTAGGTTGACTCCTGAAACTGAGTCAAGAAGATCTTTATGTGGTGTGTTCCTGATGATTTGTAAATAGATTAAGGGGCTTCCAGGATTAGATAGTTTCCTGGGAAGGTTGCCTACCTTGATCCAGTTGGTTACAGTATTCGTTAACATAACCATATGCATATAGCTCTGTTGGACTGAAGGGTGCTCCGAAGTGTTAGATGGTGGAGGAGTGTACACGGGCTCAATCGCTTATTGTTGTGAGAGCTTGTCTGAGCTTCTGGTTCTGAAGAAAGGTCTTTTCTTTTTATAGTTGTCAAAACCAGCAGCAGGTTGAATATTTATAGCTCTCGTAGCGTGACATTGCTGTGGTTGAGTAGGGAGTTCCCCTTGCATTGTTGGAGCAAGAGGTGTTATGGGAACTACGGGTGGAAGAGGTGCGAATGGAGTTGGAGGATGGTAAGTATGTGGGGTGCCTCCCGAAGGAGAAGGAGTCCTCCTAAAGTACTCCTAAACTTGGTAGTGACATTGGGGAGTTGTGTGACTCATAGAGTCACTTGGAGAAACTAGCTACTGAACATAATAGCCATAAGGATCAGGTTGCCGGTAAGGGTACTGTTGTTTCGGCGGTGGCATCCCCCATGACTGTGGGTATTTCCACTGCTGATGTTGTCCGATGGGTTGTGGTGGAGTTCCACTTGGATAGTACGTTAGTGGTTGGTGGAACTACCTTGGGTTACCTTGAGGATAAGGTAACCTTCGGGGTGTTTTCCGTTGGTTGAGTCTTGGGTTAAGTGCATACACCCCATACTCCTATAAATGTGAGATGATTGGACAACATCCCTTGGGATGATCATAATGGCAGATCTTACACCCACCATCATCTTCTGTGTCTGAATCCACAATTTCATTGAAGTTAGTAATTTTCCCCTTACCCTTGTTATGTGCAGGGCTTGAATTTCTCCGCTTTGTCTTATCTTTGTCGCAACTTCGTTCCTCCTTAGACTCTTCTACAATTTTCAAGACAGTTTCAAGTCTGGAGTCTAAGGAATCCCACAATTGATCCATCTTAGCCAATACTTCTGTTGTTAGTTTTTGAATCGACAAGGTTTTTCTGTTCACCAACTCTTCAACTGGTGACTCATCCTCTTCATCACAAAATTTCACTCCCTTCTTCCAAAGAAAAGGATCACAGTTGTATTCTTCTGCACTCTCTCTTTTTCATAGTTCACCTTCTTCTTTTGCTACTTGTTCCAACAAGCGATGAATTTCATGGGCTCTAAGTTCTGATAGTCTCCCGTAGGCATAAGTCCCAAGGGTTCTCCTAGTCTCATGTCTTAGCCCATCTACGATGTGGCAGAGTTGATCTCGATGTGTGTAACCATGGCCCAGGCAACAATGTAACAATGCGTAGTAGCGGCCCATGGCATCATCCAAGGTTTCATGAGTACCTTGCTTCCATCCTTGGATCTTCTTATGCAAATTAGACACTCTAGAGTATGTCTGATACTTATCGTTGAAGAGTTCTAACATCGTACTCCACCTCCTAATGGTTTCCAGTTCTAAGGACCGATACCAACTCTCTGCTTCCTTGGTGAGTGTCCAGGGAAACAACTTAAGTTTCTACCACTTGTTCTCTATATTTTGCAAGGCGTAAGCATCATGGAATGCCTGTAAATGATGTTGCGGATCTACGTTGTATTCCCCCTAAAAGCGTGGGATATTTTTCATGTCTAAGCATTTGATCCAGCTATCTTTTAGATGCCTTGTTTGAATTCTTACAGCCTCCGTTATATCAATCATGCTTCAGGTTGCAAGTAGGGGCTCATCATGATTATCTCTCTCATTACGCCTATGATGTCTATGTTGTTCCCTACTTTCCCTTCGTTCATGTCCTTGTCCTCTCTCTTGACTTTCCCGTCGAGGTCTCTCATTTTGTCTACCTCTATCCTCACCGTTATGTTCATGGTGGTTGTGCCTAGATGTGGAAGCAAAGAGTGAGTGATGTGAAGAAGGAGAAGAAGAAGGAGAACCATCACCATGACGATGTTTCCTACCTTCTCTTCTGTTGCTACGACCCCGATCATGATAATGATCTAAGTGCCCATCCTTATCATGAGTTGTTATTCCCTCTGTGAATAGTTTGCATTCACAGGGGTCAGAACCAGTGTTATGTATCATTGAGCATAGGTTCTGATACCCTACCTCCTCACCATTGTTAGGAGGGGGAACATCATTTGTTAGAGAACTTGTTATAATGGGTTCCTCATCTCCTATTTCGCTAAGGACGTGCAGACCTTTGCCCTTCATCAGTGTATGTTATCTCTCCTACCTTAAGTCCTTGATATGTTGTGCTTCTATGGGATGATAATCCCTCATGTCAAAGTCTTCCAAAATGTATTCAACATATAATTCTATCATGCTAATCTGTGCCAAAGCACGGAAGAGCATGTTAGGGACTAATCGATTTGGAGGTAACACAATGTTACCTTGCAAATCTCTCCATCGCAGCTGTTCGTCTTGAGGGAAGATAAAGGTAAAGCTAGGAATATACTCATCAGGATGAGTATATTCTATTCTATATTGTTGAGGAACTGGTAGATTTAGGTTATGTGTTTTTCATTGCCGACTGTTTCGTGTATTACCACTACACAGTGAGTTTCTTTTTTTAGAAGAAGACATTGTTATTTATCGATGTGCTAATTACCATTATATAATTTTTCTTTTAATTAACCTGAAGGTTCATTGAGGCTCCCAACAATGTGAGTGATATCCTATGTTCTATTTGACACACAAACACTTAGTCCCCAGCAACGGTGCCAATGATGAGTGGCGAGATACCCCTACACTCAACCATACGAACACGAGCGTAGCACGCGTGATCCGATCGAACTCCATAGAATATGTGCCTACACGCCCCATGGAACACTTAGAGTTAATCATTCATTGTCTTCCCAGACTTACTTGTAGTTGTCATGGTGTATGGTCAAGTAAGTCTGAGGTATATGATTTTTATAGCTTTTATGTTTTATGTCTCCTATGCTAACAAGGTGAAGGGTTGAGAAACTAATTACTAACTCTTACTAATGAACTAAGTCTAAATTACCTAGCATCAGCATCTATTCCCACTTACCATACACACTCTAAACCGATGCAACAGTGGCTACCAAACGCTAAGCGTTGTTGGGATCACCACGCATAATGCACGTGTTCGAAGTGGTCGTACTAAGGCACTTAACTAGGAGAGAAGGGTTGAGAGAGAAAATAGTAAATAACAAATAATAAATAACAGTGATAAAATCCTAATTAGCCTATTCCATGCACTGCGAGCTTTATCCAAGAAGCTCGTCTTTATTGTCATACACAAACTTGTGTTCAGGTACAATGTTTGCTCGAATAAAGATCCATTCACTTTTGGACTCCTACTACGGGCACATGGAAAATATTCTATCTCTGGAGTGATCAATCTACCAGAGTTTCCCTATTGTCTAGCCTAGGATGAGAAAATAAGGAAGAGCCGCCTCTTATTTATAGATATGATGCCGCACCGCGACATCGTGTATGCGATATCGCGGGGGAGGATGCGATATCGCGATGGCCGCAATATCGCATACGCAATATCGCGGCCCATGCGATATCGCATCCCATCATTGAGCTAATAACAGAAATGTAAAGTGCATAAAATAAAATAAAATAAAATAAATCCATAAGGAAATAAAATAAAAGAAATGCATAAGAAAACAAATCTAAAGTGCTACAAGGATGAATCAAAGAGCTTGTCTTTATTACCATACACAAGGTGTGCTTAGGCACATAATGCTCGAATAAAGATCTATCCACACTTAGACCTCCTACTACAGGCACTTGGAAAATACTCTAACTTTCAAATAAACTATAAGAGTTTCACTACTTGACTACTAAAAGACTTCCTTTAATTGTGTGCCTAGGCACTGTATTTATAGACTTGGGAGCAACTACTCTAATAATTAGAGTAACTGCTCTAATAATTAGAATAACTGCTAAAGTAACCGCTAGAGTAACTACTCTAATAATTAGAATAACTACTAGAGTAACCACTAGAGTAACCACTCTAATACTTAGAGTAACTGCTAAAGTAACTACTAGAGTAACCACTCTAATAATTAGAATAATTGCTAGAGTAACTGCTAGAGTAACCACTCTAATAATTAGAGTAACTGCTAGAGTAACTACTCTAATAATAAGAATAACTACTAGAGTAATCGCTAGAGTAACCACTCTCACCGTACCCCCATCACTGCATGAAAACTTGTCCTCGAGTTCCTTACAAAATATTGGGAAGATATGGGATTATTCACTAATTGACAACTGACGGTGGAATGGGATGACAGACTCAACATGCCCAATGAACATATCAATAAGCATATTACAACATTAGTGTTCATGACCATTGTGGTGAACACTCATACATAAATGACATCCAAGCCCTTATTTGGCAACTTGAAGAGAAAGAGAGAGAAAGAAGATGAAACATGTTGCCACTAATGCTGAGATTGCGCCTTCCATTATTTATCCATCGCCACGCCACCAAACTTGCTCCTTTTGTAAATGCTCCAATTTTGGTTCATCCTAAGTGCTTCCTCCATGCCTAGTCCATTATTTGTATGATCACCATCTACACACACAACACAGTCATAAATAAGCAAGGATAGATAATCCACACTGCAGTTAATACCTTGCCTCAATATGAAGCGCATTGGCTAAGTTGTGGTTATGGCAGAAACTGGTTTGGAGATTCATCACTGGTGACTACCCAAGGTGTAGGGATTAGGTAAATAGTAGAATGAAAAAAATTGAAAAATTTTTACCAGAGCCCCCATGACTAAGAGCGAACCTCCAGTAGCTATAAGATGGAAAAAATGAGGAACAAGAAAGATGGGAAAAATATCAATGGCAATGCCAATAAAATGGATGTTATAGATGGGGATGAAACAAGAAATGATTAATTGCAGGAAATGTTTAAGGAAAATAAATTAATAATTACATCAAAAAGTAATGCCAGTGGGTCCTCCACAAAGCAGGCTCATGCCCTTTATGCCTTGACAAACCCACAAACCAAAGAGTCTATAGGCTTTAGGAATGTCATTTGGAAGTAATATTATAAGACTTAACCACAAGAATTCACCAAAGAAAAATAATGCATCAACCCAGAACAAACTAATGATAAAACTAGCAATGAGGTGGAAAATGGGAAGAAATATGGAGATGGAAGAATGGAATGGAATCCCAAGAACAAGGTTGCGTAAAGCCCCTTGTGTATTTCATGGTTAAGATAACTGAGTAGAACTCATCCCAAATCCAGACTCAAACCAACCACATTCTCGCATCAACATGCTTGGCCAGTCCATGCTCTTGAAGCAACAAGAATGCCTCCACAAAGAGTAACCACCATCCCAAGGACAATAAGATGGAGAAGTAGGAAGTGAGAAAAGGCCTTAGTTAGAAGGAACCTTTAGGCATGGGTAACATGTCTTTTCAGTATCATAACCAGTGCTTGTAGCCCATATTACTTTATTATGTCTAAGGGGTGTGCTTTGAATTCTCACTTTCTTTCTTTCTTTTCTTTTCTTCTCTTTCTTTCTTTCTTTTTTTTTTATGTTTATGCATGAGAACCACATCATGCAAAGACTTATTTTTCTTCACTCAGCTTCCTAATATTTGAACAATGCCATAATGGTAGAAAATCCAAGAGAAAGCATCCAAGCACCCAAGAGAATGGCAAGCACAAATGGATCGAATCCTCTTGAAGTCATACCCTTTTCATCCTTTGAGTCTTTCCTTGGTTTGAAAAATACCCAGTCACCAATTCATTAATAAATTTACTTAGAAAAAGAGGACTATACAGTTCCAAGACAAAGAGACCATAGAGTTGTATGAATGAGTGGACAGCATGGACTCATTGCCTGTTTTACCAAAAGAACCGTACCTGAATACCAGCATCATAATTCAAAGGTAAAAATAAAACATTAGCAATCAATATGATATAATTTAACCCATCATCATGAGTACTTATTGGATGATAAATAAAAGTAAATTAAGCAAACAAAGAAATAGGAAAAATATGAACAATGGTGTAAAACAAAAATTCAAAAAGAACTAAGGGCCTAGAACGGTTAGCATAGGTGGCCATCTCCCCCACGACTAAGCTGGAAGGAGGAGATCTGAAATAGTGAGTAGGGTTGTCCATCAAGATAGGTAGCATGTGTACTAGCTATCCTAAGCTTCTGGAAAGGTTTGGTTGTTGCACATTGACCAAAATTTTCTTATCTAGGCTCTCAAGTTTATATATTTTCATGGCCCCTAAAGGAAAAGTTGCATAAATAATATAAGGTCCTTTCCACAGTGTTTGAAATTTAGTACGTTGTGGCACATGTGTGGGATTCCAATAGAGAACCTTATCTCCTAGCTGATATTTAACTTTCCTAATTCTTAGGTCATGACGTTGTTTATTGAAGGCCCTGTACAATTCATTAGATGACAGGGTAGCTAATCGATTTTCATCTAGCAAGTTAAGGATTGCTAACCGTTGTTTTTGTGTTAGATCAAGGTTGAGGTTGAGGTCACATGTCATGGATAGTGTACGAAGCTTAGTTTAAATGGGAAGCATTGGTAATTTAGCGTACAATAACTCATAGGAAGAGTATCCTGTAGGGAGTTTCCATGTGGAGCAGTATACCCAAAGAGCATCATTCAGTTTAGTGCTCCAGTCTCACCTAAACTTGCTCATGGTTCTTGTCAATATCTTCATAATCTCCCTATTGGTGACTTCTTCTTGACCGTTTGCTTGGGGGTGGTATGGTGTAGTCAATTTATGCTCAACCCCTAAGCATTGCATTAATTTATGAAAAGTTGCACCTGTGAAGTGTGTACCATTGTCTGAAATAAGTGCACGTGGCACACCAAACCTATTTATGATTTTTTGTTGAACAAATCGTGCAGCAATAGATGATGTACAATCTTTAACAACAATTGCTTCAGCCCATTTATTTAGGTAATCAATGACAAAAATAATATAAGCTTTGTCATTGGACATTGGTGTAATCGGCCCCCAGAAAATCAATTCCCCAAATGTCGAAGGGTTCTAAAGGTTGAATCCATTCTTGTGGACCCTTCATTCTAGCACTCATTCCCCTATCACATTGACAGTGCTCACAAGATTGGATGAAACAATGGGCGTTCTAAAATAATGTAGGCCAATAATATCCTAGAAGTAGGATCTTGATGGTCGTTCGTCTTCCAAAGTAATGATCCTCACAAGGACCCTCATGAGCGTCTTGGAGAACTCGTAGTTGATCTATATCAAGAACACACCATCAAACCAAGCCATCAAGACACACTTTGTAAAGTTTCCCATTGATCGCCATAAAGTAATTTGCTCAGTGAAGAAACTGTTGTTTCTTCTTAAGGTTTAACTCTTGTGGTGTTTGGTGGGTGAGGAGACAGGTAAGAATGCTACTGTACCAGTTTGTCCCTATGGGTGATTGATTATTTACTACACCATAAAAGAGGAATTCATTAGGGAAATAATCAGAAATTGAATACTCATCCTCTTTGTTGTTCCATCACAATTGAGATATATGACCAACAACTACATTCTCGATGCCCTTGCAATCAATCATTGTTAAATTGAACTCTTGTACGATTACAAGACATTGTATGATACGAGGGCTTACCATTGGCTTATTCATAAGGAACCAAATTAAACTATGATCTGTATGTATATATACTTTATATCCCAATACATAGTGTCTAAACTTTTCTAGTGTAAACACTACAACCATTAATTATTTCTTTGTGGTAGTGTAGTTAAGTTATGCACTAGCGATACTTCTACTTGCATAGTGGATGTAATAAGGACGCTTCTGGTCATCTAACTATGTAAGTACAACTCCTAAAGCATATTTGGATGCACCAATCATGATATGGAATGATTTGGACCAGTCAAGAGCTTGTAGAATGGGTGTTTCTACTAGCTTTTATTTTAGAGTTTCGAAAGCTAATTCGCATTCCTTGGTCCAGTCAAAAGATGCGTCCTTTTTCATTAATTCTACCAATGGTTTGGAAACCTTTGAAAAGTTTTCAATAAATCTCCTATAGTAGCCAGTATGTCCAAGGAATGATTAAATATCTTTGATAGTTTCCAGTTGATGGGTAATTCCTTGGATAATTTTGATTTTCTCAGTGTCTACCTCTATCCCTGTGTGTGAGATTTTATGCCTTAGTACTATGCCTTCTTAGACCATCAAATGGCTTTTCTGCCAATTGAGCCTCAAATTGGTTTCTACACATCTTTTTAACACTTGATCCAACCGGTCGAAGGCTTGATCAAAGTTTGCTCCATAAGTGGAGAATTCATCCATAAAGACCTCCACGCCATTCCCTATCTGTTGTTGGAATATGCTTAGAACTAGTCATTGAAATGTTGCAAGGGCATTGCACAAGCCAAACAGCATCTGTTTGTATGCAAAATTTCCCCAAGAACTGGTGAACGTAGTCTTGGCTTGGTGGTCTAGGGCTATTTGTATTTGGTTATATTCGCTATATCCATCCAAAAAACTATAATAGCGATGCCCTGCAATGGTGTCTAAGACTTGGTCGACAAATGGAAATGGAAAGTGATCTTTGAATGTTGCCATATTTAGTAGCCTAAAATCTATGCACAACTTCCTTTTGCCTCCCTTTTTAGGCACAATAACTAAGGGGATAACCCATTCACTATCAGCAATGGGGTATATGAACCCAGCCTTGAGAAGCTATTTGATTTCTTTCTTAACTACTTGCTTCAGCTTTGGGTTTAATCGTCTCTATGGTTGTTTTTGAGGCTTCATGGAGGGGTCTGTGTAAATTTTATGTTGGCATATCCTAGGATCTATTCAGTTAATTCATGATATGACCAAGTGAAGGATTTTGACCATTTATTTATTACCTTCAGCAGTTCTTCTTTCTATTGAGGAGTAAGCTTAGCATTGATAATTACTAGTTCTCTGTTTTTAAGGAACGTGTATTCCACACCGGTGGGTAATGGCTTCAACTTGAGGGGCTCCTATTTAAATTTCTCAGGGATTTCCATCTTCCCCCAATTAATATTTTCAAGGTTAAGACTTGGAAGTTGGCAGTGGACTTGCTCTAATGCATCTATGCTATCGATGTAAGCACAAGTCAAACCCTTAATTGGTTCTATGCATATGAGTGAACTGCTTTCTTGACCAGCTATCAACCACTGGGTGTCTCCCTATCGTGTGGTTGCTACATACAAGCATCTTTGTATGTTAATCACTTATGCACACTAATTGCCTTTAGGCAATGCTAAACTTTGCACAAACCATGACCTTTGCATGTAATTACACCCTATGTCACTGTATGCGATGCACAGAACTTTCTTCTTCTCGATCTTTTCGAATGTATTTTCCTTTGATATTTCTAGGAAAAGATTGTGGATTCCTAGGCATGCATCGATGCTGCTTAGCCATGATCTTCCCATTATGATTGGGAAGTTCCCCTTACCATTGTATACTTGAATCACTAGGAAGTTAGCTAGGTACAACCACCCACAAATAGTGGTAACAATGTCTTCCACCAGTCCCAATGGGACAGCGATGGACAGGTCAGCCAACTCTAGATGAATGTTGCTCTTTTTCAATAGAGGCAGGTTCCAGACCTTGTACATTTCTTGAGAAATCAAGTAGACACTGAAACCTGAATCCAAAAGAGCCTTGCACAGCGCATTTCCAGTGATTTGTAAGTATATCAGAGGACTCCTAGGATCAGAGAATTTCTTGGGAAGGTGGCTAGCTTCGATCCAAATGATGATGGCATGTGTTAGCATGACTATATGCATTGAGTGTGGTGATTGGGTTGAAGGGGGCTCCGAAGTTTTGATTGATACTAAGGCATCTAAGGAATCAGCCACTTGTGATTGCAAGGGCTTGGTTGGACTATTGGTTCTAAAGAAAGGTCTTTCCTTCATGTGGTTGTTGGAACCAACATTAGGTTGAGAGTTAATAACCCTCGTGGCATTACGTTGCTGTAACTGGGTAGGGATTTCACCTTGCATCGTGGGAGCAGGTGGTAGTGGAGCTATTGGTGGAAGAGATGCGGTCGGATGAGAAGGATGATATGCTTGCAAAATATTACCTCTAGAAGAGGGAGTCCCATAATATTCATGGGCTTGGTAGTGAGGTTGAGGAGTGATGTGACTAATAGAGTCATGTGGGAAGATTGGCTGCTGCATGTAATATCCATATGGGTCAGGTTATCGATAAGCATACTATTGCCTTGGTGGTGGAATTCCCCATGATTGTGGGTGCTACAACTATTGATATTGCTCAATCAATTATGGTGGAATTCCACTAAGATAATATGTTAAGGGTTGGTGGAACTTCCTTGGGTTACCTTGAGGATAAGGTAACCTTTGGGGTGTTTGCCTTTTGTTTGATCGTGGGTTGAGTACATACACCCCAGACTCCTATAGATGTGAGATTATAGGGCAACATCTCTTAGGATGGTCATATTGACATATCTCACAGCCACTATCAGTGTCTGTTTACGAATCCACAACCTCTTCAATGATGGCAACTTTTCCCTTACCCTTGCTACATGCATGTTCAGCCTCTTTCTTTTTTCTTTTCTCACTACCTTGCCCTCTAGACTCCTCTACTATTTTAAGAACAGTTTGAAATCTATTTTCTAGGGAATCCCACATTTGCCCTACCTTTGCTAAAACTTTTGATGTCATTGTTTGGATAGGCAAAGTTTTCCTATTCACCATCTCTTCGAGTGGTGACTCTTCTTCATCCTCACAGAATCTTACTCCCCTCTTCTGAAGGGAAGGATCTCGATTATACTCTTTTGCACTTTCTCTCTTCCATAGCTCACCTTCTTCCTTAGTAACTTACTCCAATAGTCTTTGAATTTGATGGAACCTAATCTCTAATAGTCTTCCTTGGGCATAAGTCTCAAGGGTTCTTCTCGTTTCATGCCTAGGCCCATCCACGAGATGGTGCAGTTGATCCCTTTGCGAATAACCATGGTCAGGACAACGATGTAACAGTGCATAGTATCAGCCCATGGTAGCATCCAAGCGTTCATGTCCTCCTTATTTCTAGCCTTGGATTTTCTTTCTTAAGTTAGACACTCGGGAGTACGTTTGGTACTTGTCATTAAATAGTTCTAACATAGTACTCCACCTATGAATGGACTCTAGTTCTAAAGATTGGTACCAGCTTTCTGCTTCTTTAACTAATGTCCATGAGAACAACTTAAGTTTTTGCCATTCATTCTCTATGTTCTGTAAGGCACACACATCATGGAATTCTTGTAAATGACTCTGAGGATCAATGTTGTATCCCCTTTCAAATCGTGGGATGTTGTTCATATCTAATCTCTTAATCTTACTATCTTTCTGATGCCTTGTTGGAATTCTAATAGCCTTAGTTATGTCCAACATACTTCAACTAGCGAGGAGGGGTTCATCGTAATCATCTCGTCCATGGCATCTATGATGCCTACGTTGTTCCCTACTCTCCCTTCTTCTATGTCGTGACTCTCTAGAGTGCCCTTGTCCCCTTTCCTGGTTGTTTCGTCTATGACTTCCACTTTGCCTACCTTTATCCCCATGGTCTTTTTCTTTATAACCACATCTGGATATTGAAGGAGAGGATGAAGGAGATGATGAAGGTGAAGAATAAGGAGAACCATCACCATGACGATATTTGCTACCTTCTCTTCTGCAGTCTTGGCCCCAATCGCAATTATGATCAGAATGTCCACCTTTATCATGAGTTCATGTTCCTTTTTCGGACTCTTTGTGATTGTGGGTATCAGAACCTAGGTTATGAATAGTGGAATGAAGGTTTTGATACACAACCCCTTGGCCAAAGTCAAGGGGAGGAACATCGTTGTGTGGACAATTGCCTGAGGTAGGTTCACCACCCTCATTTTTGCTTAAGACATGTGGGGCATCCTGGGACCACTTACCCTTCAAAGACTTATGATGTCTCTCCTATTACGAGTCCCTTTGACATTGTGCCTCTTTGGGATAGTATTCTCTCGACGCATGGTCTTGCACAACGTATTCTGCATGTAAGTGCAGCATGTCAATTTGTGTGAGAGCATGAATAAGCATGCTCGAGACTCAATGATCGAGAGGTAACACTATGTTGCCTTCTAAGTCTCATGAACACAATTTTTCATCTTGATGGAGGATAAATGTGAATTCTAGTATATACTCATCAGGCTGAATATATACCACTCGAACTTATTGAGGGACTGGCGGATCAACGTCATGTGTATTATGCCACCGATTGTTTCCTATTTCAAACATAGGTAGTGAGGCGCTTTCATACGAAGAAGGAGACATACTTGTTTGTTCATTGTGCAATGTATTCTTGTTTATTATTTTCTGAACCAACCCTAAGGGTTTGTTCCAATGATGTAAATCATTTCCTATGTTCTAGTTAGCACAAAAACAACTAAGTCCCCAGCAACAGTGCCAATGATGAGGGACTAGGTACCCCTATGCTCAACCATACGAATACAAGTGTTTCACGCATGATCCGGTCAAATTCCAAGGACTAAGTGCTCATGCGCCCTTGTGGAACAAGGATGGGTTGGTTGATCATTATCTTCCGAAGCTTACCTGTATGTCATAATTGTATGGTTAAGTAAGCTTGAGGCATATGATCTTTATAGCTTTTATGTTTTTATGTCCTATGCTAGTAGGGAAAGAGAGAGGTAACTAAGTGACTAATTTAACTTAACTACTCATTAACTAAGTTCTAAGTAATCCTAACACCAGCATCCATTCCCACTTGTCGTACACATCCTAAACCAGTGCAACACTGATGGGATTACCAAATGCTAATCATTACTGGGTTACCAAGCATTACACACATGCTTGAAGTGGTCATGCTTGTGTAATTTAACGATTTGCCTAATTGATCAAAATGAATTATTGTGCTAATAACAGAAATGTAAAGTGCATAAAATAAAATAAATGCATAAGAAAATAAAATAAAAGAAATGCATAAGAAAACCAACCTCAAGTGCTGCAAGGATGAATCAAAGAGCTTATCTTTATTATGGTATAAAAGGTGTGCTTAGGTACATAATGCTCGAATAAAGATCCATCCACACTTAGACCTCCTGCTGCAGGTACTTGGAAAATACTCTAACTTTCAAACAGACTACAAGAGTTTCACTACTTGACTGCTAAAAGACTTCTTTCCAATTGTGTGCTTGGGCACTGTATTTATAGACTTGGGAGCAACTACTCTAATAATTAGAGTAACTTAGGATGCCTAGCTATTTACATAGTTTCCTAATTAGGTAGGGGAATGGCAATGTTGGCTTCTCTACCTTCTTCTCTTCAAACCACCTTTGGATTTTGAGTAAGTAGAGATAGGTGATATTTACATTGAATTTCACATTAAAATGGCACTTCCTCTAGCTACATAAGTTGATATTCTATTGAGCCTCTTAGTTGGGAATAGATGATAAGTTCTAATCTTAAAATAAATTTTCTCCTCTTCAATAATCTCACTATACTCTTTATCTTCCTCGCCATAGGCTCTGTGTAAATACAATATTTTCACATCTATTTTAGACCTTGTGGATACTTGTGTGACATTGGCCCCTTCATTAGGTAGGTTAAGGGATTTGGCTATTGCCTCTATAGAATAGGACACTAAAACTCCTTCAATTCTTACCATGGCATCAACTTGTCTATTTTGCAAAAAATGAAGAGTTTCTCCTAGATACCATTCACCACTGGTTGATAATGTAGGCTAAAGGGGAGATGATTGAAGTTGTGTTCTAATGGCCTCTGGTGCAAATTCCATGAAAGGGTCAAAATTGAGTTCCATAATGACCGTGTACATGATTGATTTCTCTTGGATGGCTTGGAGGTAATTAAGTGACAGCATGATATATTGTCCTTATTTAGGTGATTATGGTGCTTTTGCCTCTACTTGGATAGAGTGCTCAATAATAGGTGTTTATTGATGTATGCTAAATGACGGAGCCTCTTGCTCCTTTGCTTGTGGAGTTCGTTTGCCAGTTTGACCTCTTCCACAACCTCTTGGTCTCTTGCTTTCAGGTTGTGAGGGTCATGCTTTTGGTATCCTCTTTCGGACCATATGCAATCTACAAGGGTTTGAAATTATTAAAGTGTTTAGATCAATTCTTAAGAGTTCTTTACCTTGCTCATACCCTTAGTTAGATCAAGTTCTTATCATAATATGATAGTAGAGTTAGAGAAATTAGCAAAAAGAAACCCCTTAGATGTTTCATCTTTTATTTTTATTTTTATGACCTCTCACACCTATTATCATTTTGCCTATGATGAATTAGAATTATTTAGAATGGTTTATTAGGAGGGTTCATTGAATTATTTTTGGCTTAAATGTGATTAGCTTATAATAATTTTCTTAGTATTCTATCTTACTTACCCTTGTACTATTTTTTGGCATTAGGAAATTTTTCAAAAATTTGATGTAAATTGCTTAGAGTTCCTTGATGTTAACCCCCCATAGCTAAGATGAGCAATCCAAGATCAACAAGATTCAAAAATTTCAAAAATTGGAGTTGTGGGAACCAAGTTATGGCTTGTGAAAGTTGGTGTGTTAGAGCTCAAAAGGAAAATAACAAAAGCTCCCTTTGTTGCAATTGAGATTGATGCAAAAACCAACTAACTCCCCATGTATATATATAGGATTTTATTAGTGTGACATTGTTGATATGACATCAAATAAATGATGTATGAGAAGATCATACATCATATCAACAACATCACAACGAAACATTTCAATGTTGTGAGTAATTTTTAATGGAAAAAATGGATCAAATGAAATGTCTGGAGGAAATTAAGCATTTCTATAGGATCTTAGTATAGCCATGATGCTTAAATTTTGAAAAGCAGGTGTTTAAAGTCTATAAAGAAGGAAATTCGAGCTGTGAAAGTCTATTAAGCGTATTAGATGGATCGGACATGGGTAATGAATTATTGCTATACAGATGGATTATTGGATGTTAAGGGAAGTCTTTATTGATTTTTAATAATTTCTAGAAGGCACAAGGTGATGTGGAATTGATCGCCAAGTATGAAATACAAGAGTTATACAAGTAGGTCCTTATTAAAGCAAGCTCCAACCCTTAGTACCCTTGTATAACCACACCTAAAAGTGTCCTTAGGCACTAAAGGAGTTGAATGTAATGCATACTTGTCTAGGAAAACACACATGTTAGTATTACCAAGCTGGGAAAATTATGCTATATTACACAAAACCACAAGTTAGGATTAATTATATAGTGAGGTGAGATGGACTATAGAAAGGATTGCAGAAATTGGGGCATGAGGTGTCTTACCATAGGCATAATAAATTCTTGTGTGTTATTAGTGATTAAGGTAATCATTAACCTTTTTGTCCAAAATTCAAACTAATTCCAAACCACTTTCTAGTGGCATCATATTATTTCACCTCTCAGATTCACAACAATACGACTATCACTATTGCAAGGAGTATCATCACTTGGGGTTTTGTCTAAGGAAGGAGTTTATTCATAGCCCTTTATTATTGTTTTTTTTGAAATTCTTGAGAAGCCATCTACCTTCAGGCATGGGTAACATGTCTTTTCAATGACATGGTAAGGCAACACTTATTGTACTTTTACTCCCATTTTTCATTAGATTTACAAGGATATCATACAACCTTAGCAACATGATAGAACATATAATAGTGATCTAAGAGATTCCACCTAGATGTGACACCCTTCACATTCCCATTTGGTTCTTCACTCTTTTATTCAAGCATAATGATCACAAGTTTATTCTTATTTTTATTAGGAAAATAATATCATTATGTCCATGGTAAGATCCTCTTATTGTTGGAATGAGTGGAAGGATGTTGTGATCTCATTGTACAAATAATCAATCCTTTATGGCTTGATAACATAGAGAAAATTTCATCTTATTTGAAACTACATCTTACTTTATTCTTGGTATTTTATTAATAATTAATAAAAATATGTACAAGTAAAATGAAAAAAAATATGAAAAATTGTCAAAGATATTACTAATGAAAAAGATGAAAAGAATGAAAATTCATTAAAGAATTGGAAATGTAAAGAATTGAGAAATTATTAAGAAATTGAAAAGTACAAAAGAAATGGAAAATATATTAAGAAAGTAGAAAAGGAAGAAGAAAATGAAAACTCAGCAAGGTACTTACATGTCCAAATGGATACCCCATGACTATTATTAGGACAAGTTAATTAGAAGAGAGAACAAGTTGAGGACATTTGTACATATTGGGTAGACTCCTTGAAAACATTGGGATATTCCTGATAGAGTTTAACTTGTTGGATGTTGATGAGGATGAGCTTATGTAGGCTAGATAGGTGACGAATGTGTAAGGCCCCTGAAGGATAAGTTTCTTGGGCAATGTAAGGCCCCTCCCAAAGCATTTGAAATTTTTCCCTTTGTGGAACATGATTAGTGATGAGTGGCGAGGTACCCCTACACTCCACCATACGAACACAAGCGTACATGCGCGATCCGGTCGAACTCCGCAGACTAAATGCCTTAACGCCACAAGAAACACTTGGGGTTAATCGTTCGTTGTCTTCCCAGGCTTGCTTGTATGTGTCACGGTGTATGGTTAAGCAAGTTTGAGGTATGTGATTTTTTTGGTATTTTCGGCTTATCTTCTATGCTACCAGGAGAAAGGGTTGAGAAAACTAAACTAACTCTAACTAAGATCTAAGTCTAAATTAACTAGCGTCAGCATCCGTTCCCACTTGCCGGACACACCCTGAACTATGCAACTGCAGCTTACCAAACGCTAATCGTTACTGGGATCGCCACACGTAACGCAAGTGCTCGAAGTGGTCGTACTGAGGCACCTATTTAGCCTACGTGTGATAAGCAGCCGATTCCTTAGCCAGCCGTACACACCCGTGGGTGCTCGTAACTAAGTCGTACTTATCACACGATCTAGCCTAGCAATGAGCAGCCGATTCCTCAACTAGCCGTACACATTAGACCCGGGAGTTACCAAGCGCAGAATCCTGGAATACGCTACTGGGTTACCAAGCATCCAATGCTCGTAATTGAGTCGTACTCATGCATTGCGTCAAGCAGCCGATTCCTTGACTAGCCGTACACGTCCGTAGACGCTCGTAATCAAGTCGTACTTGAACGCACTAGGAAAGCAGGAAATAAAGCAATAAATGAAACCACGTGCTGCAAGGTTTATCCAAACAAGTTCGTCTTTATTGCCGTACACAACTTGGGTTCAGGTTACAAGCTGCTCGAATAAAGAGCCGTTCACTCTAGGACTCCTACTGCGGGCACATGGGGAAAAATTCTAACTCTGGAGTGATCAATCTGCCAGAGCTTCGCTACACTAGCCAGGATTGGGAAATGAAGGGAGTGCCGCCTCTTATTTATAGATATGGCGGCGGGACGCGATATCGCGTACGCGATATCGCAGGAGAAGACGCGATATCGCGTCCGCGATATCGCGGCCTAGTGAAAACCGCGTCTCATCATACCCCCATGACTGAATGAAAACTCGTCCTCGAGTTCCTTACAATAATATCAGGTAGGTATGGGATTATTAGGGAAAATGGAACTAATGGGATGACATGTGAACGGTCTTTATTACAAGACTTGACAAAAACTGGTGTTCATGACAACATGGGTGAACACCTTATTACAATGACATCAGGCCACAGTTGGCAGCTGAGAGAAAAGAGGAGAGAGAATAGAAGAGAAGAAAGAAGAAGAGTCTTGTTGCTGCCAACGCCTAGATTGCGCCTTTCGTTGTCCATCTGTAAGCGCATTATCAATTCCACTCCTTGCATGCTGCTTCAGCGCTGCTCCATTCCAAGTGTCTGCTCCAGATCCATTCCGTTGTTGTATGATTGCCATCTGCACACACAACACCATCATATATTAGCAAGGGTAATTGAATCATTAAGTAAAGCATACCTTGCTTCGGTTTAGGCTCACTGGCTAAGGTGTGGTATGGCTGATATGGATCTGGGAAAATATAGATGATGACTACCGAAGGTATAGGGGTAAGGAAGAAAAACGAAAAAATCCGGGGCTTAGGATAAAAATCGAAAAATCAGGCCCCGTACCCCCATGACTAATCGCGAACCTCCGGTAGCGTTAGAATGGAGAGAGAAAAGGAATAGGAATGATAGGTAAAAAGGGACAACTATGGCATCGATAAAAAGGATGTCATGATGGAAATGAACAAAAATGTTAATTAATTGCAAAACGTTAAGGAAAAGAAGTTAACTAATGTTCCAAATAGGAATGTCAGTGGGTCCTCCCCAAAGCAGGCTCATGCCCTTAATGCCCTGACAATCCCACATTCAAAGAGTCCGTAGGCTCGGGGAATGTCCTTTGGAAACAAGAGTTAAAGTCTTAACCGGAAGAATTTACCAAAAAGAAAACAAAGCATCAACTAAAGTATATACAATGATACAACCGGCAATGAGGTGAACAATGGAGAGAAGGATGGGAAGAAGAGAAGTGGAATGGAATCCCAAGAACAAGGTGGTGTACAGCCCCTTGTGTGTTACATGATTAATGTGACTTGGCGAATCTCATTCCAACTCTGGGCTCAAACCAACCACTTCCAGTGACTTCGCATCAATGCAGTTGGTTAAATCATCCACTTGGGTAACAAGGATGCAACTTCGAGAAGCCACCACCATTCCGACGAAACAACAGAGAGAATGGGAAGCGAGAAGGGCCTTAGTTAGAGGGAACACTTTGGTTCCATAACCAGTGCTTGCAGCCCAAATTTATTCCGTCTAAGGGGTGTGCTTTGAATCCTCACTTTTAGCTTTTTAGCTTTTTCTTCTTCTCTTTTTTCTGTTTTTCCATTTTTTTTCTTCTTTTTTTTGTTTTGTGTTTTTATGCGTGGGGACCACACCATGCAAAGACTTCTTTATTTTTATTGTCTCAGCTTCCGATTATTGGGTTACATCGGAACGGTAAGAAAACCCAAGAAGAAAACATCCAAGCACCCAAGTGAATGACCAACACAAGAGCACCAAGTTCCCTTGAAGTCACACCCGTTTCAAATCCTTGAGTCCTTCCTTAGTTTGAGAAATGCCCAGTCACTGGTTCGTTAAAGTTCTTATTGGAAGGGAACTGTACATTTCCAAGCCAAGGGAAACCATAGACTTGATGGATGGATGGATGAAGTGATCTCATTGCCTGCCATATCAAAAGAATATACCTTAGTATCAACAATGTAACTTAAGGTAAAAACCAAACATTAGCAATTAATGAAAAACAGTTCATCCCATCGGCCCGAACACTTATTGGGTGACGAATTTACATGTGGATGATACACACACACACACACACACAAAAAGATAGAAAAATATAACGATGTTGTAATACAAAAACAAGAAAAGTTAAAGAAAGTTGTAAAACAAAAATGTGAAAAACAAAAACGTTGTAAAACAAAAATTGAAAAAGAACTGAGGGCCCCATATGGTTAGCATAGGTGGCCATCTCCCCCATGACTGAGTTGTGAGGGAGAGATCCGAAGTAGTGAGCGCCTATTTGAATTTCTAAGCAGTGCCCAACTTCTCCCAAATGATGATCTTAAGTTCAGGGGTGGAAGTTGGCGACGCTCACGTTCCAATGTATCTATGCCACGGTTATTGGCATGAGTTTCCTCAGTTCGTTCCATGCATATTTGTTTGCCCTTATGAGGAGCTGTCAACCACGGGGTGTCTACTACTTCCCGTGTGGTTGCTACATACAGGCATCTTTGTTGCAGAGTTTCTTGGGCACACCTGTGACATGGAGACATTTCCTCCGTGTCATCACCCGATGAATCACTGTATGTGATGCATGGAACTATCCTCTTCTCGATCTTTCCACATATGTTTATCTTGGAGATTTCCAAGGAAAGATCACGGATCCTAAGGCATGCATCTACTGTGCTTAGCCATGCCCTTCCCATTATAATTGGGAAGTCCCCTTCGTTGTTGTTAACATCGATCACTAGGAAGTCTGCTGGGTAGGACCAACCACACACAGTGGTGATAACGTCCTCCACCAAACCCAATGGGATGGCAATGGACTGGTCTGCCAGCTCCAGTTGAATGTTGCTCTTCTTAAGTTGGGGCAGGTTCCAGGCGTGATACATCTTTCGCGAAATTAAGTTGACTCCGGAACCTGAGTCAAGAAGAGCTCGATGTGGCGCATTCCCAGCGATCTGCAAATGAATAAAGGGACTCCCAGGGTCAGTTAGTTTCCTGGGAAGGTGGCCTACCTTGATCCAGTCAGTTACGGTATGTGTTAGCATAACCGTATGCGTTACATTCCCTTGGACTGAAGGGTGCTCCGAAGTGTTAGTAGTTAGAGGCCTATACATATACCCGTCCGCTTGTTGTTGCGAGAGCCTATCCGGGCTCCTAGTTCTGAAAAAGGGTCTCCTTTTTGTACAGTTATCGCCAGAACTAGTGTCCGGTTGGATATTTACACTCTGAATATTTACAGATCTCGCGGCGTGACGTTGCTGCGGTTGGGTAGGTAATTCCCCTTGCATTGTTGGAGCAGGAGGTGTTATGGGAACTACTTGAGGAAAAGGTGCGGGTGGAGTTAGAGGATGGACAGAATGTGGAATGTCTCCCGGAGGAGAAGGAGTCCTTCTGAAGTACTCCCGAGCGTAGTAGTGACGGCGTGGAGTGTGACTCATAGCGTCACCTGGAGAAACTGGCTGCTGCACATAATAACCATAAGGATCAGGCTGCCGGTAAGGGTATCGATGTGTTGGCTGTGGCATCCCCCATGACTGTGGGTATTGCCACTGCTGATGTTGCTCGATGGGCTGCGGAGGTGTTCCACTTGGATAATACGTCAAGGGTTGGTGGAACTGCCTCGGGTTACCTTGTGGATAAGGTAACCTTCTGGGTGTTTGCCGTTGATTAAGTCTTGGATTTAATGCATACACCCCAGACTCCTGCAGATGTGAGATAATTGGACAACATCCCTTAGGATGGTCATAATAGCAGACCTCACATCCACCGTCATTGTCTGAATCAGAATTTTCAGCCTCATCGGAGTTAGAGATTTTTCCCTTACCCTTGTTATGTGCAGGGTTAAAGTTTCTCCGCTTGTCTTTGCTTTTATCACTACTTTGCTCATCCTTAGACTCTTCTACAATTTTCAGGACTGTTTCTATTCGTGAGTCTAAGGAATCCCACATTTGGTCTACCTTAGCCGATACCTCCGTTGTTAACTTTTGGATCGGCACAGTTTTCCTGTTCACCAACTCTTCGAGTGGTGACTCATCCTCCTCATCACAGAATTTCACTCCCTTCTTACGAAGGGAGGGATCACGGTTGTATTCCTCCGCACTTTCTCTTTTCCGTAGCTCACCCTCTTCTTGCGCTACTTGTTCCAACAATACTTCAACTTCATGGGCTCTTAGTTGGGAGAGTCTCCCTTGGGCGTAAGTCCCAAGAGTTCTTCTCGTTTCATTTCGTAGCCCATCCACGAGGTGGCGAAGTTGATCCCGCTTAGCGTACCCATGGCCCGGGCAACGATGTAGCAATGTGTAGTAACGGGCCATGGCAGCATCCAAGGATTCATGAGCTCCTTGTTTCCAGCCTTGGATCTGCTTACGCAAGTTAGACACTCTGGAGTACGTTTGATATTTGTTGTTGAACAATTCGAGCATCGTACTCCACCTCCTGATGGTTTCCGGTTCTAAGGACCGGTACCAGCTTTCTGCTTCTTTAGTGAGTGTCCTTGGGAACAACTTGAGTTTCTGCCACTCATTGTCTATGTTCTGCAAGGCACAGGCGTCGTGGAATGCCTGTAAATGATGTTGAGGATCAGCGTTGTATCCCCCTTCAAAACGTGGGATATTATTTATATCCAAACGCTTGATCCTACTGTCTTTCAAATGCCTTGTGGGAATCCTAACTGCCTCTCTAATGTCAAGCATACTTCGGGTTGCGAATAGGGGTTCGTCATGATCATCTCTTTCATGACGTCTGTGATGTCTACGTTGTGGTTCCCTATTCTCCCTACGTCCTTGCCCTTGTCCTAACTCCTCTCGACCTTCTTGTCGAGGCATTTCATCTCTTTTACCTTTACTCTCCGCGTTATGCTCATGGTGGCTGCGCCCAGATGTGGAAGGAGAGGGTGAATGATGTGATGAAGGGGAAGAAGAAGGGGATCCATCACCATGGTGATGTTTCTTGCCTTCTCTTCGGCTGCTTCGGCCCCGATCGTTGTGACGATCAACGAGTCCGTCATTAGTGCGAGTGATTGTTCCTGCCGTGAACAGCTGGTGCTCACGGGGATCAGAGCCTGGAATATGTATCGTTGATCTAAGGCCCTGATGCCTAACCTCTTCACTAGAGTGAGGAGGAGGAACATCATTTTCTAAGAAACCCGTTGTGAGGGGTTCCTCGTCTCCTATTTCACTAATGACGTGGGAAACCTTGCCCTTCAGTAGTGAATGTTGGCTCTCCTGCCTTGCATCCCGAATACGTTGGGCTTTTGTGGGTTGATAATCCCTCAGAGTGTAATCATCCGCAACGTATTCAGTAATCAGCTCTTGCATGCCATACCGTACCAAGGCACGGAAAAGCATGTTGGAAGCAGAGCGATCTGGGGGTAACACGATGTTACCTTGCATGTCTCTCCACCGCAGTTGCTCATCTTGATGGAAAACAAAGGTAAAATCCGGCACATACTCATCGGGATGAGTATATGTGACCTTAGAT
Organism: Gnetum montanum; assembly: GCA_015680685.1. Taxonomy (NCBI): domain Eukaryota; kingdom Viridiplantae; phylum Streptophyta; class Gnetopsida; order Gnetales; family Gnetaceae; genus Gnetum; species Gnetum montanum. The sequence continues at coordinate 738,058 of MNCI01031251.1, forward strand.
TGTTGAGGACATGGTTGATCTCGGTTATGCGTATGATGCTGACTTTCTCCTGTATTGTCCTTAGGTGAGTTGATTTCGTGAGAAGAAGCCATTTCTATTGGTGTGCTAATTTCACCGTTATTTATTGTTCTTGATTAACTGATTAACCCTAAGGTTCGTTTTAAGCTCACAACGATGTGAGTGATATCCCTTATGTTAAATTGGCGAAAAAACACTTAGTCCCCGGCAACGGCGCCAATGATGAGTGGCGAGGTACCCCTACACTCCACCATACGAATACGAGCGTACACGCGCGATCCGGTCGAACTCCGCAGACTAAATGCCTTAACGCCACAAGAAACACTTGGGGTTAATCGTTCGTTGTCTTCCCAGGCTTGCTTGTATGTGTCACGGTGTATGGTTAAGCAAGTCTGAGGTATGTGATTTTTTTGGTATTTTCGGCTTATCTTCTATGCTACCAGGAGAAAGGGTTGAGAAAACTAAACTAACTCTAACTAAGATCTAAGTCTAAATTAACTAGCGTCAGCATCCGTTCCCACTTACCGGACAAACCCTAAACAATGCAACTGCAGCTTACCAAATGCTAATCGTTACTGGGATCGCCACACGTAACGCAAGTGCTCGAAGTGGTCGTACTGACGCACATATTTAGCCTACGTGTGATAAGCAGCCGATTCCTTAGCCA
>MNCI01031251.1:739183-757384 GCA_015680685.1 Gnetum montanum
ATATCGTGACGGCCGCGATATCGCGTAGTGTAAGTCACGTCTCATCAATTAGGATTATAATAAAGGACCTTATCTCTTGGTTGGATGAACACTTGCCTTATCCATGTTTCATGCTTATGTTTGGAGTAGTGTTTGTGGATCTCAATGCTCATGAGTGTTACTAGCCTATTTTCTTCTAAGAGAATCAGATTCATTAGATGTTCCTTTTGGGCTAACCTTAAGTTTAGGTCAAGTTGGCTAGTAGTAGCTAGAGTTTAGAGCTCTGCCTGTTTGGGGAGCATTGGTAGTTTATCATAAACTAGCTCATATGGTGAATATCTAATAGGTAATTTCCATGTCATCCTATAGGACCATAGATCATAATTTAGCTTAGAATATGCTTAGAACTAAGCGTTGAAACGTGGCAGGGGTATTGCACAAGCCAAATGGCATTTGTTTATATGCAAATGTTCCCCAAGGACTGGTGAACGTTTTCTTGCCTTGATCTTCTGGGGTTATCCATATTTGGTTGTATCCACTATAGCCATCTAGAAAACTATAATAGCGATGCCCTGCTATGGTGTCTAAGACTTGGTCAATGAATGGCAACGGAAAGTGATCCTTAAATGTTGTCATGTTCAGCAGCCTAAAATCTATGCACACCCTCCATTTGCCTTCCTTTTTTAGCACGATCACCAAAGGGCTAACCCATTCACTATCAATAATGGGATATATGAACCCAGCCTTAAGAAATTGTTCTATTTCTTCTTTTACAACTTGCTTCAATTTTGGGTTCAATTGCCTCTGCAGTTGTTTTTGAGGTTTCATGCAGGGGTCAGTGTAAATCCTATGCTAGCATATCCTAGGATTGATTCCAGTTAATTCAAGGTATGACCAGGCAAAGGCTTTTGACCACTTGTTTATCACTTTTAGTAATCTTTCTTTTTGTTTGGAAGTAAGTCTTGCGTTGATGATGACCAGTTTTCCATTTTTGAGGGTCATATATTCTAGACTGGTGGGCAATGGTTTCAAATCTAGGGCTCTTGTTTAAATTTTTCAAGAATTTCCAATTTCCCCAGTTGATGTTTCCAAGGTTAGGGCTTGGAAGTTGGTGGCGTACTTGCTCTAGTGTATCTATGCTTTGTAAGCACTAGTTATTCCCTCAGTTAGTTCCATGCACGTTAGTGAGTTGCTCTCTTAATTAGTTATCATCCACTGGGTGTCTTCTTGTCATGTGGCTGCTGCATACAAGCACTTTTGTATATTGATGTCTTGTGCACACCGGTTGCATGCAAGTAATGCTAAACTTCACACAACTCATGATTTCTGCACGTAATTGCACCCTGTATCACTATATGCGATGCATGGAACCTTCTTCTTCTCGATCTTTCCAAAATTTTTCTTCTTGGATATTTCCAAGGAAAGATCATGGATTCCTAGACGTGCATCTATAGTACTTAGCCATGCCCTTCCCATTATTATCGGGAAGTTCCCTTTACCGTTGTTTACTTGGATCACTAGGAAATCAGCTGGGTACGACCACCCATACACAATGGTAATGATGTCCTCCACCAGTCCCAAGGGAACAGTGCTAGATTGGTCGGCCAACTCTAGGTGAATATTGCTCTTTCTTAATGGAGGCATGTTCCAGGCTTTATACATCTCTTGTGATATTACGTTGACTCCGGAACCTGAGTCCAAAAGAGCTTTGCATGGTTCATCCCTAGTGACTTGGAGATACATTAGGGGGCTTCTAGGATCAAAAAATTTCCTGGGAAGGTGGCCAACCTTAAACCAATCAGTAATGGCATGTGTTAACATAACCGTATGCGTTGAGCTTGGTGTTTGGGTTAAAGGGAGCTCTGAAGCCTTATTTGATGGGGAGGCATTCAAAGGTTCAACCACTTGTGGTTGTGAGCGCTTGGTTGGACTGTTGGTTCTTAAGAAAGGTCTTTTCTTCATAAGGTTGTCATAACCCACTACAGTTTGAGGATTCACAGCCCTCGTGGCATTGCATTGCTGTGGTTGAGTAGGGACTTCCCCTTGCATTGCTAGAGCGGGTGGTAATGGAGCTATTGGTGTGAGAGTTGCAAGTGGATTCGAAGGATGGTATGCTTGTGGGTTATCTCCCCTAGGAGAAGGAGTTCTATAATACTTCCGAGCTTGGTAGTGATGTTGTGATGTAACGTGACCAACAGAGTCACGTGGAGAGATTGGATGCTGCACGTAGTAGCCATATGGGTCTGGTTGCCGATAGGGGTATTGTTGCCTTGGTCATGGCATCCTTCATGAATGTGGGTATTTCCACTATTGATGTTGCTCAATAGGTTGTGGTGGAGTACCACTTGGATAATATGTTGAAGGTTGGTGAAACTACCTTGGGTTACCTTGGGGATAAGGTAACCGTCAGGGTGTTTGCCGTTTATTAAGTCATGGGTTGAGTGCGTACACCCCAGACTCTTGTAGATGTGAGATCACTAGGCAACATCCCTTAGGATGGTCGTATTGGCATATCTCACATCCACCGTCATTGTCTATGTCTGAATCCACAACCTCCTTGGTGATGGCCATTTTTCCCTTATCCTTGTTACGTGCATGGTCCACTTCTCTCTTTTTCTTTTTGTCATGGTCACTACCTCGCTCCGTAGACTCCTCTACAATTTTAAGAATAGTTTCAAACCTACTATCCAGGGAGTCCCACATTTGGTCTACCTTTGCCGGTACTTCTATTGTTAACTTTTGGAGCGACAAATTTTTCCTATTCACCATCTCTTAGAGTGGTGACTCTTCTTCCTCCTCACAGAATCTCACTCCCCTTTTTTAGAGGGAAGGATCTCGGTTGTACACTTCCACACTTTCTCTCTTTCGTAGCTCACCTTCTTCTTCGACGACTTGCTCTAAAAATCTATGAATTTGATGAGACCTAAGCTCTGATAATCTTCCTTGGGCATACGTCCCAAGGGTTCTTCTTGTTTCATACCTAAGTCCATCCATGAGATGGCATAGTTGATCCCGCTACGAATAACCATGGCCAAGGCAACAATGTAACAGTGCGTAATAGCGGCCCATGGCAGCATCCAAGGGTTCATGATTTCCTTGCTTCCATCCTTGGATTTGCTTTCATAGGTTAGACACTCAGGAGTACGTTTGGTACTTATCATTAAACAGTTCTAACATTGTACTCCACCTCCAAATGGATTCTAGTTCTAAGGATTGGTACCAGCTTTCAACTTCTTTCACTAGTGTCCTTGGGAACAACTTCAATTTTTACCATTCGTTTTCTATGTTCTACAAGGCACATGCATCGTGGAATGCTTGTAAATGATTTTGAGGATCAGCGTTGTATCCTCCTTCAAATCATGGGATGTTGTTCATGTCTAACCTCTTGATCCTACTATCCTTTTGGTGCCTTGTGGGAACTCTTACGGCCTCTGTTATATCTAGCATGCTTCTAGTTGCAAGTAGGGGTTCTTTGCAATCATCTCATTCATAATGTCTATGGTGTCTACACGGTTCCCTACTCTCCCTTCTTCTATGCCTTGATTACTTAGAGTGTCCTCATCCTTATTCTCGACTGTCTCGTCGATGTTTTTCACTTTGTTTCCCTTTATCCTCACAATTGGTTTCCTTATGACTACGTCCGGACACTGAAGGATAGGGTGAATGTGATGATGAAGATGAAGAAGAAGGAGAACCACCTCCATGATGGTGTTTTCCACCTTCTCTTTGGTGGTCTCGGCCACGATCGTGATCACAATCAGAACGTCCGTCCTTATCATGTGTTCGTGTTCCCTCGTTGAACACTTCATGTTCGTGGGTATCAGAATCGGGGTTGTGAACTGTGGAGTGGAGGTTCGGATACACCACCTCCTAACCATCATTAGGAGGGGGAACATTGTTTGGTGAGGAACCTATTGAAACAAGTTCACCACCCCCAATTTCACTTAAGACGTACAGAGCGTTATGGGGCCATTTACCCTTCAAGGATGTGTGGTAACTCTCCTATTGCAAGTTCCTTTGACATTGCGCTTCTGTGGGATGATAGTCCCTTGTGTCATGATCGCACGCAACGTACTCCACATATAAAAGCGACATGCCTATTCGTGTGAGAGCACGAAGGAGCATGTTGGGGACTAATCAATCTGGAGGCAACACTATGTTACCCTCCAAGTCTCTCCAACGCAGTTGTTCATCTTAGTGGAGAATAAAGGTAAAATTGGGTACATACTCATCGTGATAAGTATATACCACATGAAACTGATGAGGAACTGATGGATCTTGGTTACGTGTATTATGTCGCTGATTGTCTCTTGTGTTAGTCCTAGGCGATGAAATGCTCTTCTGTGAAGAAGAAGACATTTTTTCTTGTTCAGTGTGCGATTTACCATTGTCTTATCTTTCCTTGATTAACCCTAATGGTTTGTTCTAGCTTTCCAATGATATGGATGATTTCCTATGTTCTACGTAGTGCACAAACAACTAAGTCCCCGACAACAGCGCCAATGATGAGTGGCGAGGTACCCCTACACTCAACCATATGAATACGAGCATTTCATGCACGATCTGGTCGAACTCCAAGGACTAAGTGCTTACACGCCTTAATGGAACACTCATGGTTAATCAATCATTATCCACCCAAACTTACTTGTATTGTCATGGTTGTATGGTTGAGTAATTTTGAGGTATGTGATTTTTATAGCTTTTTGTCTTTTCAATGTATTATGCTAATAAGGGAAGGTAAAGAAAACTAAGTGACTAACTTACATTAACTATTCACTAACTAAGTTCTAATTTTTCCTAACACCAGTATCCGTTCCCACTTTCCGTACACATCCTAAACTAGTGCAATGCTATTGGGATTACCAAACGCTAGTCGTTACTGGGTTACCAAGCACTACACGCATGCTCGAAGCGATCATACTGAGTGTACTTAACTAAGAGAGTCAAATGTTGAGAGAGAGATTAATTAACTAGAAAAGCATTAAAAATTCAATAGTAATTAATTACTAATTAGCTTAATTCATATGCTGCAAGGTTTATCATAAGGTTCTTCTTTATTGATGTACACAAATGTGTGCTCAGGTACAATTTTCTCGAATAAAGATCCATTCACTTTATGACTCCTACTGCAGGCACATGGAAATTATTCTAACTCTGGAATGGTAAAACTACAAGAGTTTGGCTAAGGGTCTAAGTTTAACTCCCCAGAACAAAGGGTGCCACCTCTTATTTATAGACGATGAGGCAGGACGCAATATCATGTACGATATATCGGGTGGTGGATGTGATATCGCGGCTCATCACCATGGATAAAAAAAGACTACTCATTCACAACATCACAATTAGTTCACATAAAAATCACATAGTTAATTAAAATCATACCAATAGAGTAGAGATATTAGAGGGAATAGCATAAACCTTTTCTTGATAAAACTACATACTACACACATAAATCACACAAGAAATTAGAATCATACCAACACAACAAAGATATCAGAGATAATAACATCATCTTTTTCTTGATAAAATGACATACTACATATAAAAATTACATGACTCCCTATTTTTGTTAGAAAAGATGAAAAATAGCTTTACTTAACATTGAGTAGCCAAGCTCAAAACATAGATAGTATTAAGAAAATAGTTCATCACATCAAACTCTCTAGAAAGAGCATAAAAAGAAATAAATAAGATGAAAAGTAACTAAGCAAAACAAACCAACATAATCATGGATATTCACAAGTAATTCTAAATGAAAAGAGAATATTTTCAAGAACTTGAAGAACAACTGAGACTTTTAGAGGCTAAGAGAAATCAAACACTAGTAAATAGTCAATCAAATATAAAGCTAGAAAGAATTAAAGATGAATGAAAAGAACATAATAATTTTAGCAAGTGGAAAGAATCATGGTGAGGAAACAGTAGCAATGCTCAACACGAGAAAGAAAAAGGCCAATAGCATTAATAACTTTAGAGGAAATGAGCGAATATTCAAAGAAAAAATATTGAGTCCCTATACTTCACCCATGAAATCTTGGGTCTACTTTATCCCCCATGCATAGATGTAGATTCAAGATCATCCTCTAGTCATGATCCCTATGAGGAAATGCATGAACATATTGGATATAACTCTAAGAATTCAACTAGCTTTGTTTAGGCACCAAACTCTTTAGCTTCTTCTTAAAAACATCCTACATTTTTAGCAACAAGAACTTACCCACTCCTCCTACAATAAAGCTTGTTGGTTTTTTTAAATCCTTAAACTAATATTAAAGGTTTTAGATGTCAATGTATATCTAGTTAAAGTAGTCAAACCCAATAATGTCCTTAAGTATGTAAACCTATATTTTCTTGAAGATTTTCTAAAAATATCAACTCTTTGCTTTTTCATTGAAATATAAGATAGATTTATTGTTTGTAATTCTACTTAATTATGGAGAAAATGATATTAATTTCAATATGTTTAGCCTTGTCATAAAAAATGATTTTTATAAATAGAAATAGCAACATTATTATCACAATGAATTATTATGAGATTAAGAAATATAATACCAAAGAGCTTTAGAACTTCTCACATTCATAAAATCTGAGTGCATCAATGAGAAGAAAATATATATTCAACATTAGTTGATAATAATGTGATGAAGCTCTTCTTCTTACTTAACCAAAAATACCAACTTTCTTCTAAAAGAGTGGGAATTCCCACTAGTAGACTTTTGATCATCTCTATTACTAGCTTAATTAGCATTTGTGAAAGTATACTATTTAAATATTCTACTTTTTGGACACCATAGCCTATAATTTTTTGTGCCCTTAAAATAGCTTAAAATTCTATTAAAAGCTACCAAATGTGATTCTCATGGATCTACTTGAAATCGAGAAATTAAGCCCACTGCATAAGCTATATCAAGTATATTAGCTATTGAGGAGTAAAGGATCCCAATAATAGATTTATAAAGTATAGCATTAAGCTTCTTTCCATCCTCATTCTTGCATAGGTATGCATTTGTACTTAGGGGAGCAGCACAAGCTTTTGCTTTAGTCATGCTAAAAGATTTAAGCATCTATTGAATATACTTTATCTAAGAAATAGAAGTACCTTCTTTGAGTTACAAAATATGAAAGCATAGAAAATGAACTAGCTCTTCCATCATGGACATCTCAAATTTTTATTTCATTACATCAAAAAATTCTCTGCCTAATCTTAAGATTTTTCCTTCAAACATTATGTTATCAACATATATTTGAGTAATTAAAAAACATGAATCATCCCTTTTAATGTAAAGAGTACTATCCAAAAAGGATGTTTCCTATACCTGTTTTCTACTAGATAAGAATCGAGCTTAACGTATCATATCCTAGGGACTTGTTTTAAGTCATATAATGCAATATGTAACTTATACATATAATTTGTCTTTTCAATACAAAGATATCATTCTAACTACTCTATCTAAACCGTCTTTTTAATTTTATAGTTTAAAAAGCTAATTTCACATGCATTTGATAAAGCTTAAAACTATAATACTCTACAAAAGCTAGAAGCATTTTGATCGATTCAAGTCTTGCAACAAGAGCACATGTATCTCAATAATTAAGGCCTTTAATTTTTGCGAAGCCTTTTGCTATTAATCTTACCTTATTCTTGATCACTCACCATGTTCATTTAACTTATTTGCAAAACCCCACTTCATTCTAATACTATTAGTCCCTTTTGATCTTTGAAATAGCTCCTAAGAACTATTTTTTTAGAATCTTATTCATTTCATCAATCATATTTTTTTCCAATCTTCATTTTCAAGAGCTTTTTTTACTATTATAGAAATGAAAAGGCAAAAAGACATACTAATAAGCCATCATCCATTATTTCAGCTTTATTAGTTGTTTTTTATTTAAGAGGGGTTTTCAAAATATGTAGCGTTCATTTAAATCTTTGTATTCTTCTTCTTGGACCATTATCACAAAAAACTTCTTGTTTTGTTTCTTCTTCATTAGTAGAAGCTAGTTAATCCTCTTCAATTTTGTAAGCTTAGTTAAATGTCAAAATATCATCATCATTTTCATGATATGTACTCATACCTTTTTTAGCCACATATAGCTTTCTCTAATAATTCATCAATCTTAACATGAGGAATTTCAACAATCTATAATGTTTTTAAATTTAAACAATGATAACCTTTTGATTAACTATAATATTCATAAAACAAACCATCATCACATTGACTATCAAGCTTATGAACATTATCTTGATTTTTAATATAACATTTACTACCAAAGATATTAAAATAATGAATATTAGTTCTCTTTTCATAACACATTTGATTGGGATTCTTACCACTATCAACTCTTACCAAGCATCTATTAAGGATGTACACTGCCATTTTTGTAAATTTATTCCATAAGTATTTTGGTGCCTTCGTTTCTTCCATCATTGGTTGGATCATTTCCAATATATTTCTAATTCTTCACTCTACCACATCATTTTACTTTGGTATCTTAGCTAATGAAAACTATCTCTTGATATTTGCATTCCTACATAGCTCATAAAATTCATTTGAGGTGAACTCACCTCCATTTTTTAATCCTTATTGCTTTTATTTCAAGTCCTATTCCAATTTTAACCAAATTTTTAAAACCCTTAAATCATTTAAAAACATCAAATTTTCTCTCAATGCAAGTTACCTAAGATATTTTAGTATAATTATCAATAATGAGAAAGAAACATTTACTACCCTCAATACTAGTAACATCAAAAGGTCCACAAATGTCCATAAGTAATAATTCAAGCTTATCTCTATTATGAAAATTTAACAATTTAAGAGTAGCTTTTGGTTTGTTTGCCACGCTACCTCGTAGGACATACCTCTTTTAAGTGATTTACTTATGGCATTCCTGTAACACTTTGAGCCTTAATAAGAGCTTGAATATTGCTTGAGCTTAAATCTCCAAGTTGCTTGTGTCACAACTTGTCTCAAAAAAATGTTGAAAATTTAGACTACTCATTTATAGAGTAAAAATTATTTCTTTCTCTTGAAATGTAAGCTTTAAAATATTTTTCTTTATTTTTAAGAATGCATTTTTCACCCTAAAGGAAATATTATAGCCTTCCTTTGAAAAATGACCTAAGTTTAATAAGTTAACCTTTAATAAAATAAATGTTATAAACCTTAAGAAACTTATCATGAATTTTAAAAGAGTCCATTCCTCTTACCTCTTACTTGTCTTTGTTATAAAAGCTCACCTTGCCTCTACTGAAGGGTTTTAATATGATAAATTTTGGCATATCACTTGCCATGTGCTAAGAACATCCATTGTCTTTGCATTACATGAGATCTTTAAAGCTAACAAAACAAGGAAATCTTTTCTATTAATCAATATTCAAACCTATTATCATGTTCTCACATTTCTTGCAAAAGGCTTAGCAACATATGATTTAAGCATATTTCTATATTGAGGAATACTATAAGCTTTGTAATCTCTTGCTTTATGATCAAATTTTTCATGATTAAAACAATAACTTTAAAAGATGCTAATAAATGAATTTCAGCTATGTCTAAGAGGTCAAATCTTAGAAGTGAAAAGAATTTGCTTACTTATGTGTGAAGCCAAAGATTTTGTACATGAAAGCTATGCTTATGACTTTGTAATTCGAGCTAATAGTTCTATTGACAGCTATTGTGTGGATGGATTAGACTCATAGCCAAAAAAAGAAAAACCCCCTCTTATCTTCACTTAACCATCCATTATTAATGGTGTCCTTAAGCTATTCTAAGCTATGTGTAAACTTGTTAAACAAATTAGATGCAACTTGGGCATTTTTATCTATCATGTCATTCTTCAATAGTAGGATTTTCTCCTTAAGCTCTAAATTCTCTACTTCAACTAATTCAAGCTTTACCTTATAGCTCTTAGCTTCTTATCTCTTTTCCTTTAGCACCTTCTTTGATTTTTTATTAACTTTAACCATCATTTCTAACTATTCCATTAGCCTACTCACATCAACATCATCAGGTTCTTCATACTTAGTCCCAACTATGTTTGTTGAGCTGGTCTAGCTTCATCTTCACCTAAACCTGTAGTCTCAAAAATGTTAGAAGTTTCCTGTTCACTTGGTTTAGTATACATAAAATCCTTAAAATCATCACTAGATTTATAATCTTAGATTATAGCTAAAAAGGAAAATAATTCTTTGGTAACAATATCAAAATCACTATTTATAATATCAGTTTAATAGTAATAAGCAAAAGAAATTTTTTCATCATTTTGAATTTCTATGCTACTTTCTAAATGTTCTAATTGACTCTATGTTTTAGCTAATTGAGCTTTCAATTTTTAAAACTTGTATCAAGTACTTTTAGATCTAAAGCTAGTCTTTTGATGTTTTTCATCTCTTTTCTTTTTTTAGGAGTCTACAATCATATGACTTATTTTACCACAATAATAGTAAGAAAATATTTTGATAGCTTCTTACTAATCTTCTTCTTTTTTTAGTCTTCTAAGTTTTCTAATAAGATTTGCAATTTTCTCATCAAAATTAAAGTCTAATGGCGATGGTTTCTTTTTTATCTTTATTGTTAATCTTATCTCTGAATGCATTATGTCCTTTGCTACTTGCAATATTGTCTCCACCTTTTCTAATTTCAAAAGTTGAGAGAATGTTGTGGACCTCTGCTACCATTAATCTAGAAAGATCTTTTGACTCTTCAATGAATAATACTTTTGATTCAATTTTCTTGGTAGAATAGACATAGTTTTCCGACAAATTATCACTTCAAATTAAGCTTCATCTACCATATTTATTTCACTCACAACTTCATCCACTTAGGTAAAGAAGCCACTCATATTTTTATTTTCTTCCATCTTCAAAGCATTGAGCTAAGCTCTCAAAGTTAGTAACTTACACTTTTAACTTTGTCATCTCCTTCATTAATTACTTAAAAATGCTCTCACATTTCTCTAACAAAGTGAAGATGCATAATCATCGTATACACAACTCTATCTAAGCCACATATTAATGCATTCATAACTTGAACATCATGAACTAGATTATTATTTCCTCTACTAATTGCCTCTAAATTTCATCACCATGAGCTAAGAGACATGTTCTCATCATAAATTTCCAATGAGGATAATTTGAGCCATCAAATCATGGAGCTTTATTTGATGAGAAACATTGATTTTGTGCCATGTTCAAGAAGAAAGCTTGCAGTATAACCTATTAAGTCAAGAAGCATTGAGCCACTCCAATACGAATAGTTATTTCCTAGATAAAGCTAAAGGCACTAAGTAGGAGGGTGAATCAAGGCCTCATAAAAAATTAGCTAATTGGAGAATAACAAAAAGTCCCAAACTGAAATTAACAACCTAAATGAATAAGTAGTTATAAGAAAATTAACAAAGTCAACATAGAGCTTTTATGGTAGTTCAATTGCTAGAACAGTCATCCTACTCTACTGTAAACCTCTCCTTAGTTCCTTAGGGGCAAAGTTACTTTATTAATCTAAAACAAATTATAGGGCTTCTTTTACAACTTGAATTGAGCATCACCACCAAGCTCAAAGTCACAAGAATCACCTTTTAAAGCAAAGAAAGAAAAACTCACTTGCTCTATTTCAAATTAGAGATATGTAATTCACAAAGTTAGAAAGAATACAAAGTGAATATAAAAATACAATTTTTCAAAGAAAAGAGTGGAGAAGAAAAGAAAAGAGAAGAAGAAGAATTTCTAAAGCCAAAACAAATTTTAAAACTAGAACTACTAAGATGAGCTAATAGAATTTATTTTATATCAAGGGCCTTCCATAGCCATTTTCAAAGTCATTATAGATCCATTAGGAAGGAGATAAAGTAGAAGAAGCTATATTCGTTACATTTTGGCCTCCATTACTATTTTGATATGTAGAGAAACATTGAGCATTAAAACATAGTAGAGTAAAAAGACAATCTGTTATTTTATCTTAGTGCTAATAGTCTTGAGTTTTCCATATAAACATTGAGCTCTGAGTCAACAACTTTTTCTAGCTTTATTTAATTCTCTACACCACTAACATATTTTTTAATAAGCTCTACTAGCTCTTGCAATAAGGATCTAGTGCTTCATTGTATAGATCCACTCAATATTATGTGTTTTTTCATATATGAACTTTATACATAAGCTTTTTTTATATCATGACCCACCATACCTCTAACCTTGACTTACAAAAATAATTTTCCAACTTTATAAAAATAGAGATTTTCCTTTTAAAAATCTTTGTGAGGGGTGTGTGGTGGGGTCATTATTAGAACTTGAAATAATTGTAATATAGCTACACCCTAAGATATATAATTCAATTAGGACTTTATAACTTAGCAATGTCCATCAGAATTGAATCCATGACTTGGAGTTTTCAACTCAAGAGCTGTACCAAGCTTTTAAAATAATCACACCAAGCTTTACTTTGAAAACCTTTCTTCATAACAAGAATTTTATAATAACAAAGAACTTAAAGCTTTTCTTCTTTAATGTTTGGCTACAATTGCATCACAAGTTTGAGCCTATAAGCCTTTTGGCTTTTTTTAACACCCTTTAAACTCTTTTTGATATTGAGGGATTCATATTTTTGCTAAAGCTAAAGGACACATGTTTTTTATTTTACATCTAAATAAACTCCTTTACATTTAGATGTTGAGCTAGACTATGAGATTGACTAAAGATAAGAGCTTTAAACTAGATGAGCTCTCATTATTTATATTAGCCCCATAGAAGACTTTCCCATAAAAAAACATAAAGGTATTCTTCTTTTATTTTCAAATTAAAGTACATGCACAAGCTCATTGGAATGCAACAAGCACTGCTCAAAACTCGATATCGCATGATTCATCATCTCCAAGTGAGGCACATAATTAAGCTTTTCCATCTCCAAATGTTGAGGTGTACATTCATGCCAAAAAATGAATTTCAATGAACTGAAAATTTTTGCTTTATAGAAATCATCTAGATGGGCTTGTGTTGTTAAAGATGTGTGCATTTTGTGAGCTCCCAATGCCATGTAGCTTTTGCACAAAAAAACATGTGTGCTACTTCATATTTTGAGCTCATCACATGATAGCTTCTTTTCCAAAAAAAAAAATTCCACATAGGTTGAGCTCTTATGTTTGTATCTTAGGCCTATGGTCTTTTTAACTAAGCAAATTCCCACATGCCAGCATTAAAGGAATGCATGTTCTAGAGCTCCCGTTCTCCTTTCCATTACAAAAGAAATAAAATGAAGCTTTATTACATCTGAAACCCCATAGGATCTATTGGGCAGATGTTAACTTTTCATGAAAAATAAAGATAGAATCTACAAATTGATCAAGCACCAATATGGGCATCAAAAACAAATCATACAGGCTTTTTAATGTAATATTATAATGTTATCTCAAATGGGTAGTCATAGCATAAGAAAGAAACACATGTAACTCATCTTCAACGACTCTCAATATGCACAACGTATAAATGCATTCTTCTTGGGGGCATTAAATCCATCTTTCACTTTCAATTCTAAGGTATGAAAACTTAAGTGAAACTTGCCAATAGTATTATGATACTTAATGGGAATAACAACTGAGAGATAATGAACTTCTACATCTAGTTTATTAGATCTAATGTGGCATAAATAAAATTGCTTCTTGCCTTCTACATTAGTCCATATATATGTTAAAACCTTCTACTTGAGTAGTTGGCAAATATGCTTAGAATTTTGTTGCATATCCTCCCAAAAGATATTCCATTTTCTCAACCAATTCATCTTCTGAAAATACCAACCACAATTTTATGAATCCTTAAGAACTGCTTTAGAAAATTTGTCTTGCCTTGAGATATGTAAGCTATAAGTGTATGTAATGAATTGGCACAAGGTTTCTAGTTCCAAAGGTGATGGGACGCGATATCGCATGGGCCACGATATCGCATGGGCCACGATATCACATTCGTCACGATATCGTGTATGCGATATCACGTCGTCCCCTTCGATATCGCGTACGTGATATCACGGTGCGTTGTCATATCTATAAATAAGAGGTGCCTCTCCCTTGTTTCTCATCCTAGGCTTAGACCGTAGTGAAACTCTGGCAGTTTTTCCCCTCCAGAGATAGATTAATTTCCATGTGCCTGCAGTAGGAACTCCAAAGTGAACGGATCTTTATTCGAGCAGACATTGTACCTGAACACAAGTTTGTGTATGGCAATAAAGACGAACTTCTTGGATAAACCTTGCAGTGCATGGAATAGGCTAATTAGGACTTTATTTATTGTTATTTACTGTTTACCATTTAATTGCTTTATTAGTTATTAAATCTCTCTCAACCCTTCTCTCCTAGTTAAGTGCCTCAGTACAACCACTTCGACCACATGTGTTATGCTTGGTGATCCCAGCAACGATTAGCATTTGGTAACCAAGGTTGCATCAGTTCAGGGTGTGAACGGTAAGTGGGAACGGATGCTGACGCTAGGTTAATTAAAGCTTAGTTAGTTAGTTAGAGTTAGTTAATTAGTCTCTTCACCCTTCACCTTGTTAGCATAGGAGATAAAATAGAAAAGATATAAAAATCATATACCTCAGACTTACTTAACCATACACCGTGACCACTACAAGTAAGTCTGGGAAGACAACGAATGATTAACCCTAAGTGTTCCATGAGGCGTGTAGGCACTTAGTCTGCGGAGTTCGACCGGATCGCGCGTGCTATGCTCGTATTCGTATGGTTGAGTGTAGGGGTACCTTGCCACTCATCAAAAAGTAATAAATCATATTCACATAATAACATTAAGGTGTTTGCATCTTTACCTTTAACTTAGCAAGAAGAAAATTTTTTTTTTCTCTTTCAATATCTTCCCAAAGTTTAGCATGGAGTCCAAGTCCCCAAACAACACATCCATACAATATAGTAGGATAAATGATAGTCTGAAACTTTTATTTTCTTAAATCCTTGCATTTTTTTTTGAAAGCATGCAAAGACTTGAAACCTCCTACTATTTTTTCTTTGATGCACTTCTCCCACATGTAATTGTTCATATAAGTGAGACCCAAATATTTAAAAGAATCTACTATTTGCACATTAGTAAAAATGGAAGTTAAAATAGTTATTTCTTGTACCGTAGAGCATCAATTTGGTTTTATCTACCTTCACTTGAAGACATGTGAATGGCAATAATTTTCTAAAATTTGGAACCTATTTTGCATACCTTCTACAATAGTGGAAATCAAGGCAATATCATATGCATATAAAAAAAGATTCATTGCTAAGTTCCAATTTTGATAGCATAGTTATCTTGCTTGTTGCACAACCATTCATGCATTCTATCAATAAAGATACCAAGTCTTGGCTTGGTAACCCCGGGTCATAAGTTCGATTCTACTAAATAACACTAAGTTATAAACTTCTATAACTCACACTAAGTTATAAAGTTCTATAACTCTTGGGGTGTACCTATGATTCAATTATTTGGATTCCACCACCCTAATATAAAACCAAATATTTACCAACACCATATAAATAATTAAATAGTATGAACCAAATATCTACCAACACCATATAAATAATTAAATAGTATGAACCAAATATCTACCAACACCATATAAATAATTAAATAGTACGAACATAACTAGATGCATAAATAATGATGAGTATTCTAGAGCGGCTCCTACTATTTTCTCCGTTTTCTTTATTAGCTAAATGAAGCAAAGATCCTCCAAGGGCATGGACCGACAACGTGATCATACTTTAATATGAAACTAAAAATCTACCAGCACTACATAAATAATGAAAAAGTGTCAGCATGGCTGGATGCCAAAATAATGATGCCCCTGCTGTTTTTTATCTTTTTTGTTTTTTTTTTAATTAACCAAGCCAAGCCAAGCCACACGAAGGCGTGGACCGACAGCGTGGTCGTATACTTTAATCTTCGCAAAAAATACGCTCCCATTATTAGCTAAGCGAAGCAACAGCCTGATCGCATATTTAATATTCGATCGCAGAGAATCTATGTTACGAGAAAAAAAGCTGATTTCCGTGGGAACCTTTGTTTTTTTTTTTTTTTCCTGGGAAGATTAAGAGAGGGTAAAAAAAACTATTTGTTTATTCATTTAATTTGCTGAGGGGTAAGTGTGTCGTTCCACACCCATTAGATTTTTTTGTCAAGTTGAAATAGTTTCTTCTGATATCATACAAAATATAGATTTAATTTTTTCTTGCTCAAACTTCAGCCTTCAGCCTTCATGCAAATTAATGGTAAATATTATTTTATTCTTTTGAGAAAAATGAGATAAGCATTATTGTGCTTTTGCACAAAGATTTAAGTGAAATGACCTAAAATTGTGAAAGCAATAATTGAATCAAATTTCAAGCAACCATACTTGCTACCTTGACTTTTATTAATCATTTTTCATTACCTTGAACTTTTCTTAATCACTTTTCAACAAACCATTGTTGTTCACTTTTATTAATTAATTTTTCACTAATCATACCTACTATTTGACTTTGGTTATTTTTGCTTTAAGAACTATACCTGCCATCTTCACTTTTGTTACTTTTGCTTTAAGATTTAGGTAAGATATAGCAATCATTTAATTATTTTTGTATGTGTTAATCATTTGTCTATCTTTTTCATACTTTGCATGATAGCATTTTTTTCCATATGTCATAAATAAAAAAATATCTCCATTATGTAACCATCTTTGTTCAAACATTTCTCTTTTTCAATCCTCAAACCAAGCTACAAATTTCTAGAAGCAACTTTTGATGCCATCTTTAAGCATAGCAATGGTAGTAATACATAACTTCCCCCACATAATCATAGCATGTATTTGCGGTCTGAAGCTTAAGCATAGGGCTGCCGACAAATTCTAGTACTTACTTTTTCAATAAATGCAGTTCCTTGTCAGCAGCTAAGCAACATCACTGGAAGAAAATTGACATGTCACGCATACCATATATATGGATGTGCTCTGCCCATCATCATCCCATGGCAATTCCTGGATCCATATTTTGAAATTTTTCGAAATCGACAGGTGCAGCTTTGGTCGATGGCGAGCAAAAGGCAGAAACAGACAAGATAGCTACGACGACAAGGAGAAGCAAGGATAGGAAATGCATACCGTAACAAATTAACAATGGATCAAAAAGCTACAGTGACGCCATGCCCTTTCGTTCATTGGCTTTTGTAAGGTAAATGCAGGGCCAAGGATCTCCACAGGGCCATCTTTTACGAAATGAAGTATAGACCTGTCTGTGTTATGGCAGTCATCCTTTTTGCCCTCACAGCAGCACGCTGCAAATCTTGCGATGACCTCAGCACTCGTAGGGCCGCCCCATAGTAATCATCATTTATAAATTGATCTTTTTTCCTCAATGCAATTAAATAAATACTCACTTTTTTTTTTCCTGAGCTTATGATGGCTAAATGGCATGGTCCCGGCGGGATTGAATTTCGCCGTAATCATACCTGTATACGAACGGCTTTGAATTTCACCACAATCATGCCTCGAATGCTCTTTTACCGTTCCTTCATTAGTTGATGTTACATTGTTTATGTAATTTTTGCTTATGTTAGAGTAAGCAAAAGAGCTTTTGTTTCTTTGATTGATTTCATTTTAGTTGATACGAAAGAACCTACTTGCTAAAAAAAAAATTTTGTTAAAAATGTATGAAAGGATTAGTCTCAATCATAGTCTATGACAGGCTTCTTAACAAATATGGACCATTTGTTATTGTTGAGATCTTTACACATTATTTTCTTTATACTAAGAATGTAACTTTGCTCTAGAACATCAATTAAAGAAATGTACTCTATGAAATTCAAATGTGGAATCAATTGGGTTGCAAATTCGATTGCTTTTCATACATTGTTGAACATAACAAAATTCATAGGAACTTTCAATACATTCATGGTAGACATCTTACCAATTTTAACTCTCTTCTTTGTATTGACTATCATCATTGAAACAAAGCAGCCTTGAAAAAATCACAGGTATATTGGAAGCAGGATTGAGGAGGTTTAGTTTTGGATTCTACAATAATAATTATGATCAATCAACTGCAAAGAAAAGTGTCATTAACAAGATTGAACTAGAGTTCACACTCTAACAAGGAAAAGGAAAGATACACTTTAGCATTTGGGTTATACTTAAAAGAGAAGTCTCTATTGGTAATCCTTTTAGGACTTTTAAGTATTCACAAGACTTATTTTTTGTTATATATTTTATT
>MNCI01031251.1:759478-793362 GCA_015680685.1 Gnetum montanum
AACCAAATATTTACCAACACCATATAAATAATTAAATAGTATGAACCAAATATCTACCAACACCATATAAATAATTAAATAGTATGAACCAAATATCTACCAACACCATATAAATAATTAAATAGTATGAACCAAATATCTACCAACACCATATAAATAATTAAATAGTATGAACCAAATATCTACCAACACCATATAAATAATTAAATAGTATGAACCAAATATCTACCAACACCATATAAATAATTAAATAGTATGAACCAAATATCTACCAACACCATATAAATAATTAAATAGTATGAACCAAATATCTACCAACACCATATAAATAATTAAATAGTACGAACATAACTAGATGCATAAATAATGATGAGTATTCTAGAGCGGCTCCTACTATTTTCTCCGTTTTCTTTATTAGCTAAATGAAGCAAAGATCCTCCAAGGGCATGGACCGACAACGTGATCATACTTTAATATGAAACTAAAAATCTACCAGCACTACATAAATAATGAAAAAGTGTCAGCATGGCTGGATGCCAAAATAATGATGCCCCTGCTGTTTTTTATCTTTTTTGTTTTTTTTTTAATTAACCAAGCCAAGCCAAGCCACACGAAGGCGTGGACCGACAGCGTGGTCGTATACTTTAATCTTCGCAAAAAATACGCTCCCATTATTAGCTAAGCGAAGCAACAGCCTGATCGCATATTTAATATTCGATCGCAGAGAATCTATGTTACGAGAAAAAAAGCTGATTTCCGTGGGAACCTTTGTTTTTTTTTTTTTTTCCTGGGAAGATTAAGAGAGGGTAAAAAAAACTATTTGTTTATTCATTTAATTTGCTGAGGGGTAAGTGTGTCGTTCCACACCCATTAGATTTTTTTGTCAAGTTGAAATAGTTTCTTCTGATATCATACAAAATATAGATTTAATTTTTTCTTGCTCAAACTTCAGCCTTCAGCCTTCATGCAAATTAATGGTAAATATTATTTTATTCTTTTGAGAAAAATGAGATAAGCATTATTGTGCTTTTGCACAAAGATTTAAGTGAAATGACCTAAAATTGTGAAAGCAATAATTGAATCAAATTTCAAGCAACCATACTTGCTACCTTGACTTTTATTAATCATTTTTCATTACCTTGAACTTTTCTTAATCACTTTTCAACAAACCATTGTTGTTCACTTTTATTAATTAATTTTTCACTAATCATACCTACTATTTGACTTTGGTTATTTTTGCTTTAAGAACTATACCTGCCATCTTCACTTTTGTTACTTTTGCTTTAAGATTTAGGTAAGATATAGCAATCATTTAATTATTTTTGTATGTGTTAATCATTTGTCTATCTTTTTCATACTTTGCATGATAGCATTTTTTTCCATATGTCATAAATAAAAAAATATCTCCATTATGTAACCATCTTTGTTCAAACATTTCTCTTTTTCAATCCTCAAACCAAGCTACAAATTTCTAGAAGCAACTTTTGATGCCATCTTTAAGCATAGCAATGGTAGTAATACATAACTTCCCCCACATAATCATAGCATGTATTTGCGGTCTGAAGCTTAAGCATAGGGCTGCCGACAAATTCTAGTACTTACTTTTTCAATAAATGCAGTTCCTTGTCAGCAGCTAAGCAACATCACTGGAAGAAAATTGACATGTCACGCATACCATATATATGGATGTGCTCTGCCCATCATCATCCCATGGCAATTCCTGGATCCATATTTTGAAATTTTTCGAAATCGACAGGTGCAGCTTTGGTCGATGGCGAGCAAAAGGCAGAAACAGACAAGATAGCTACGACGACAAGGAGAAGCAAGGATAGGAAATGCATACCGTAACAAATTAACAATGGATCAAAAAGCTACAGTGACGCCATGCCCTTTCGTTCATTGGCTTTTGTAAGGTAAATGCAGGGCCAAGGATCTCCACAGGGCCATCTTTTACGAAATGAAGTATAGACCTGTCTGTGTTATGGCAGTCATCCTTTTTGCCCTCACAGCAGCACGCTGCAAATCTTGCGATGACCTCAGCACTCGTAGGGCCGCCCCATAGTAATCATCATTTATAAATTGATCTTTTTTCCTCAATGCAATTAAATAAATACTCACTTTTTTTTTTCCTGAGCTTATGATGGCTAAATGGCATGGTCCCGGCGGGATTGAATTTCGCCGTAATCATACCTGTATACGAACGGCTTTGAATTTCACCACAATCATGCCTCGAATGCTCTTTTACCGTTCCTTCATTAGTTGATGTTACATTGTTTATGTAATTTTTGCTTATGTTAGAGTAAGCAAAAGAGCTTTTGTTTCTTTGATTGATTTCATTTTAGTTGATACGAAAGAACCTACTTGCTAAAAAAAAAATTTTGTTAAAAATGTATGAAAGGATTAGTCTCAATCATAGTCTATGACAGGCTTCTTAACAAATATGGACCATTTGTTATTGTTGAGATCTTTACACATTATTTTCTTTATACTAAGAATGTAACTTTGCTCTAGAACATCAATTAAAGAAATGTACTCTATGAAATTCAAATGTGGAATCAATTGGGTTGCAAATTCGATTGCTTTTCATACATTGTTGAACATAACAAAATTCATAGGAACTTTCAATACATTCATGGTAGACATCTTACCAATTTTAACTCTCTTCTTTGTATTGACTATCATCATTGAAACAAAGCAGCCTTGAAAAAATCACAGGTATATTGGAAGCAGGATTGAGGAGGTTTAGTTTTGGATTCTACAATAATAATTATGATCAATCAACTGCAAAGAAAAGTGTCATTAACAAGATTGAACTAGAGTTCACACTCTAACAAGGAAAAGGAAAGATACACTTTAGCATTTGGGTTATACTTAAAAGAGAAGTCTCTATTGGTAATCCTTTTAGGACTTTTAAGTATTCACAAGACTTATTTTTTGTTATATATTTTATTGCAACAACTTTCTAGTGTTTCGTAGTCATGTAATCAAAGTGACAGTTTGAGAAATGATATCAACTTGGATTATATGGATGTTGATGATACTCCCTCAAAAGTGATTTCTATTTGAACTTTTGAGTTGCTTTTAATTTGGTAACATTATATATAGAATTGCTTTATAAAATGCTAATTTTTGAGTTACATGTTTATGCACTCCTGTGCACTCATTTTGTCTATCATATTTAAAAATTGAATAAAAGATAACTCATTATTTTGAAATAATTAGATCAATGAGTCAAAATGTTCTAATTTTATGCAATATTAATGTTTGTTATTTCATTCCAAAACCTTTTCGTAAATACAAAATCTTAACTTTCAATTTTCGTAAATACAAAATCTTAACTTTCAATGTGATTTTTCCATATGATTCTACAAGTTTCTACCCTTTCTGTACATTATTATTTTTATAATTAATTCCCTTGTTTACAAAACTTACAACAAAGCTTCCCATTCCAAAAAAAACTACCTTTAATTTAAGCAAAATAGACAAATAACAACTTGAGAGACACAAGAGAGTTAATTAACTGAAACAAATGCTAATATAGGCACATAAATGTAATGAGATCTATGTATGGTTTTATCAAAAAAATGTGATATTTTAAAGTTGCAAAGGTATTAATTACTGCAAGCATATAAATTTTAACTCTAGCACATTGATGAGTGGCGAGGTACCCCTACACTCAACCATACGAATACGAGCGTTACACACGCGATCCGATCGAACTCTGCAGACTAAGTGCCTACAAGCCTTATGGAACACTTAAGGTTAATCGTTTGTTGTCTTCCCAGACTTACTTGTATTTGTCACAATTGTATGGTTAAGTAAGTTTGAGGTATGTGATTTTTATGTCTTTTAATGTTTTATCACCTATGCTAATGAGAGAAAGATGAAGAGACTAAGTAACGAACTTTAACTAACTAAGTTCTAATGCCTAGCATCAGTATCCGTTCCCACTTGCCGTTCACACCCTGAACCAATGCAACCTTCTAGGATTACCAAACGCTATTCGTTGCTAGGATTACCAAGCATAACGCATGTGCTCAAAGTGGTCGTACTAAATGCACTTAGGAGTGTTGAGGGTTGAGAGAGAATAATGAGAAAAGCAATAAATAACATTAATTAAAGTCCTATTTAGCTTAGTCCATGCACTACAAGGTTTATCCAAAATTTTGTCTTTATTTCCGTACACAAACTTGTGCTCAGGTACAATATTTGCTCGAATAAAGATCCGTTCACTTTGGGACTCCTACTACCGGCACATGAAAATTACTCTAACTCTGGAATGGAAAAACTGCAAGAGTTTGGCTATGGTCTAGATCTAGATGGAGAAACAAGGGAGAGCCGCCTCTTATTTATAGATTTGGCAGCGTGACGCAATATTGCCGGAGAAGACGCGATATGGCGTACAATACATCGCGTACACGATATCATGGCCCATGTGATATCGCGTCCCATCATACCCCCATGACTGAATAAAAACTCATCCTCGAGTTCCTTACAAAAATATTGGGAAGGTATGGGATTATTAACTTGAATGGAACTAATGGTGAATGGGACGATATGTGAATGGATCATCATTACAAAACATGACAAAACTGGTGTTCATGACAACAAGGATGAACACTTTATACATTTGACATCAGGCCTTATTTGGCAGCTGAGAGAGAAGAGAGAAGAGAGAAGAAGTCTACTGCTGCCAACGCCAATATTGCGTCTTTCGTTGTCTATCCATAAGTGCACCATCCATCTCGTTCCTTGCATAGCTGCTTCAGCACCGATCCATTCCAAGTGTTCCCTCCAGATCGAATCTGTTGTTGTATGATTGCCATCTGCACACACAACACAGTCTTATATTAGCAAGGGTAAATGAATCACAATGTAGTTGATACCTTGCTTTGGTGAAAGGTCTATTGGCTGAGTTGTGGTATGGCTGATAAGGGTCTGGAGATATAATAGTGGTGACTACTGAAGGTGTAGGGGTTAGGAGAAAATTGAAAAAATTGGGTTCGGACCCCCATGACTAAGAGCGAACCTCTGGTAGCGATAGAATGGAGAGAGAAAAGGAATAAGAAAGATGGAGAAAAAGAGACAACTATAACGTCAATGAAATAAATATTAAGATGGAAATGAACAAAATAGAGTGGATTGCAAAAATGTTAAGGGAAAGAATTTAACTGGCGTACCAAATAGGAATGTCAGTGGGTCCTCCCCAAAGCAGGCTTATGCCCTTAATGCCTTGACAAACCCACATTTGAAGAGTCCGTAAGCTCTGGGAAAGTCATTTGGAACAAGAGTTAAAGTCTTAACCACAAGAATTTACCAAAACAAAAACAATGCGTCAACGAAAATATACACTAATGATACAACCGACAATGAGGTGATCAATGGAGAAAGAATGATGGAAAGAAGAGAATGAAATGGAGTCTCAAGAACAAGGTGGTGTATAGCCCCTTGTGTATTTCATGGTTAATGTGACTTAGTAGATCCCATTCCAAGTCTGGCCTCAACAAACCACATGCAGTGACTTCGCATTAATACATTTGGCCGACCCATCCTCGTGAAGTAACAAGAATGTCTCCACCAAAGAGTCACCAACATTCCGACGAAGCGAAAGAGGAGAGAATAGAAAGCAAGGAGGGCCTTAGTTAGAGGGAACATGTTTATTTTAGTTCCATAACTAGTGCTTGTAGCCCAAATGATTATTTTGTCTAAGGGATGTGCTTTGAATTCTCACTGTTTTTTTTTTATGTTTATACGTGGGAACCACACCATGCAAAGACCTTGTTATTTTTATTTCATCAACTTCCCGATGATGGAGCAATGTCAGAATGGTAAGAAAACTCAAGAAGAAAACATCCAAGCACCCCAAGAGAATGACCAACACAAATGCATCAAGTTCCCTTGAAGTCACACCCTTTTCAATCCTTGAGTCCTTCCTTAGTTTGAGAAATGGCCAGTCCCCGATTCATTGATAGTTCTTAATTAGAAAGGGACTGTACAGTTCCAAGCCAAGAGAGACCATAGAAATTTGTGGATGTATGGATGAAGTGGACTCATTGCCTGTCATATCAAAAGAACCATAACTTAGTATCAACATCATAATCTTAAAGGTAAAAGCCAAACATTAGCAACCAGTAGAAAACAATCCATACAATCATTAGAGCACCTATTGGGTGATAAACTTAACAAAATAGATAAACACACATACATAAAGAAATGAAAAAGTATAAACGATGTTGTAAAAAAAACAAAAAAAGCTAAAGAGATTTGTAAAACAAAAATGTGCAAAACAAAAATGTGTAAAACAAAATTGTGAAAAACAAAAACTAAAAAGAATTGAGGGCCTCGATTGATTAGCATAGGTGGCCATCTCCCCCATGACTGAATTGAAAGGGAGAGATCCAAAATAGTGAGCGTTTGTTTGAATTTCTTAGAAGTGTCCAACTTCTCCCAATTAATGTTTTCAGGTTAAGTGGTGGAAGTCGACGATGCTCGTGTTCCAAGGTATCTATGCTTTCGTTGTGGTTGCACGTTGTTCCCCCTATTCGTTCCATGCATGTTGGTGGGCTACTCTCTTGATTAGCTGTCAACCACTAGGTGTTCTCTTGTTGTGTGGTTGCTACATACAGGCACCTTTGTATTTGAGTTTCTTGGGCACACCAATTGCATGTAGGATATGCTGAGCATTCCTCTATGTCATCACCCTCTGAGTCACTGTATGTGATACATGGAACTTTCTTTTTCTTGATCTTTCCATAAATGTTTTCCTTAGATATTTCCAATGAAAGATCGTAGATTCCTAAGCACATGTTGATGGTGCTGAGCCATGACCTCCCCATTATAATTGGAAAGTCCCCTTTGTTATTGTTGACTTCTATCACTAGAAAATCAACTAGGTATCACCAACCACATGCAGTGGTAATAATTTCCTCCACCAATCCCAAGGGAATAGTGATGGACTGGTTAGCCAGCTCTAGTTGAATATTTCTCTTCTTGAGTGGAGGCAGGTTCCAGGCTTTATACATTTCTCGTGAGATTAAGTTGACTCCGGAACCTGAGTCAAGAAGAGCCTTATGACGTTCATTCCCAGCGACTTGGAGATAAATTAGGGGGCTTCCAGGATCAGAGAATTTCTTGGAAGGTGGCCCACCTTCATCCAGTTAGTAATGGTATGTGTTAACATAACCATGTGCATTGAGCTCTATTGTTGGTTTGAAGGAAGGTCTGAAGCCTTATTTGTTGGAGGAGCATGTACGGACTCAACCGCTTCTGGTTGTGAGAGCTTATTTGGGCTTTTGGTTTTGAAGAAAGGTCTTCTTTTCATGTGGTTGTCAGAACCAGTAGTGGGTTGAAGGTTTACAGCTCTCGCAGCATTACGTTGCTACAGTTGAGTGGAGAGTTCCCCTTGCATCGTTGGAGTGGGTAGTAGTGGAACTATCGGCATAAAATATGCAGATGGATTTGGAGGATGGTATGTATGTGGTGCATCTCCTAGAGGAGAAGGAGTCCTAAAATAATCCTGAACTTGGTAGTGACGTTGTGGGGTTGCGTGCCCCATGGAGTCACTTGGAGAAACTGGCTGCTGCACGTGATAGCCATACGGGTCTGGTTGCCGGTAAGGGTATTATTGCCTAGGCGGTGGCATCCCCCATGACTGTGGGTGTTGCCACTGTTGGTGTTGCCCGATAGGTTGTGGCGGAGTTCCACTTGGATAATATGGTAATGGTTGGTGGAACTGCCTCGGGTTACCTTGGGGATAAGGTAACCTTTAGGGTGCTTATCGTTTGTTAAGTCTTGGGTTGAGTGCATACACCCTGGACTCTTGCAAATGTGAGATTGTTGGGCAACATCCCTTAGGATGGTCATATTGGCAGATCTCACATCCACCGTCATTGTCCGTGTCAGAATCCACAACCTCATCGGCGATAGTCATTTTTCCCTTACCCTTATTATGTGCATGGTCTGAATCTCTCCGCTTTTTCTTATCATGGTTACTACTTCGTTCCTAAGACTCCTCTACGATTTTTAGAATGGTTTCAATTTTACTATCTAAGGAGCTCCATATTTCATCTACCTTATCCAACACTTCTGTTGTTAATTTTTGAAGCGGTAAGGTTTTTCAATTCACCAACTTTTCGAGTGGTGACTCATCCTCTTCTTCACAGAATCTTACTCCCCTCTTTCAGAGGGAAGGGTCATGGTTATACTCTTCCACGCTTTCTCTTTTCCGTAGCTCCCCTTCTTCTTTAGCTACTTGCTCCAACAATCGATGAATTTCATGGGACCTAAGTTCTGATAATCTCCCTTGGGCATATGTTCCAAGGGTTCTCCGAGTTTCATGTCCTAGCCCATGTACGAGGTGGCGGAGTTGATCCCGTTGTGCGTAACCATGGCCCAGGCAACGATGTAGCAATGCATAATATCGGCCCATGATAGCATCCAAGGGTTCATGAGTACCCTGCTTCCATCCTTGGATCTGCTTATGCAAGTTGGACACTCTGGAGTACTTTTGGTATTTATCATTAAACAATTCTAGCATTGTACTCCACCTCCTAATGGTTTTCGGCTCTAAAGACCGGTACCAACATTTTGCTTCCTTTATGAGTGTCCTAGGAAATAACTTTAACTTCTGCCAGTCGTTTTCAATATTTTGCAAGGCACAAGCATCGTGGAATGCCTGTAAGTGATTTTGTGGATCAGCATTGTATCCCCCCTCAAATTGTGGGATATTATTCATGTCTAGTCTCTTGATCCGGCTATCTTTCTGGTGCCTTGTAGGTATTCTAACTACCTCCGTAATGTCTAACATAATTCAGGTGGCAAGTAGCGGTTCGTCATGATCATCTCTCTCATGATGTCTATGATGCCTACATGGTTCCCTACTTTCCCTTCTTCCATGCCTAGATTCCCTAGAGTGTCGTCGTCCTTGCTCTCGACTCTCTCATCGAGGTCTCTCATTTTGCTTACCCTTATCCTCACCGTTGTGCTCCTTATGATTGCGTCCTGATGTGGAAGGAGAGGGTGAATGATGTGATGAATGGGAAGAAGAAGGAGATCCATCGCCATGGCAATGTCTCCTACCTTCTCTTCGGTGATCCCGACCCTGATCGTGATGACAATCAGAACGCTCACCCTTATCTTGTGTTTGTGTCCCTTCATTAAACACTTGGTATTCATGGGCATCAGAACTAGGGTTGTGTATCATGGAGCAAAGGTTCTGATACACCACCTCCTCACTCTCATTAGGAAGGGGAACATCATTTTGTGGAGAACCTATTGAGATAGGTTCACCACCCCTAATTTCTCTTATGACAGGTGAAGCATTGCGGGGTTCTTTGCCCTTCAACGATGTGTGATAACTCTCTTGCCACGAGTCCCTTAGACATTGTGCCTCTGTGGGATGGCAATCCCTTATGTCATAATCTTCTACAACATATTCAGCGTATAATTCCATCATGCCTATTTGTGCAAGAGCATGAAGGAGCATGTTAGGGACTGCCCAATCTAGGGGTTAAACTATGTTACCTTACAAGTCTCTCCAACGCAGTTGTTCATCCTAATGGAGGATAAAAGTAAAATTGGGTATATACTCATCGTGATGAGTATATACCACCCGATACTGTTGAGGAACTGGCGATTCTGGGTTACGTGTGTTAGACCGCCGACTGTCTCTTGTGTGATCCCTAAGTGGTGAAGTGCTTTTATGAGAAGAAGAAGACATTGTTATTTTGTCGATGTGCTAATTGACCGTTGTTTAAATTTTCTTTTGACTAATCCTAAGGGTTCGTTTAAGCTTCCCAACGATGTGGATGATTTCCTATGTTCTACTTAGTGCACAAACAATTTAGTCCTTGACAACGGCACCAATGATGAGTGGCGAGGTACCCCCACACTCAACCATACGAATACGAGCATTACATGTGCAATTTGGTCGAACTCCGCAGACTAAGTGCCTACACGCCTTATGGAACACTTAAGGTTAATTGTTCGTTGTCTTCCCAGACTTACTTGTATTTGTCACGGTTGTATGGTTAAGTAAGTCTGAGGTATGTGATTTTTATGTCTTTTAATGTTTTATCACCTATGCTAATGAGAGAAAGGGTGAAGAGACTAAGTAACGAACTTTAACTAACTAAGTTCTAATGCCTAGCATCAGTATCCGTTCCCACTTACCGTTCACACCCTAAACCAATGCAAACTTCTGGGATTACCAAACGCTATTCGTTGCTAGGATTACCAAGCATAACGCATGTGCTCAAAGTGGTAGTACTGAATGCACTTAGGAGTGTTGATGGTTGAGAGAGATTAATGAGGAAAGAAGTAAATAACATTAATTAAAGTCCTATTTAGCTTAGTCCATGCACTGCAAGGTTTATCCAAAAGTTCATCTTTAATTCCGTACACAAACTTGTGCTCAGGTACAAAATTTGCTCGAATAAAGATCCGTTCACTTTGGGACTCCTACTGCAGGGACATGGAAATTACTCTAACTCTAGAATGGAAAAACTGCAAGAGTTTGGCTATGGTCTAGATCTAGATGGAGAAACAAGGGAAAGCTGCCTCTTATTTATAAATTTGGTGGCGCGACGCAATATCGCGGCCGATGCGATATCGCATCCCATCACACATAAGAACATCTTCAGTTTCATCTATATTAGAATTTTTCCTTTTTAAAAGGACAAATAGTAATTTATCAAAATATTACAATATTACAAGATAGATTCAAAAACCTCTGTGAGGCTACAACCAGAATATTACTTTAGAATTTTACAATAGAACTTAACAATAAGCATGCACAAAAACCCCAAAAACCAAACAACCAAACATCTTTGAAGTGGTTTGGAGGCTTCTTCATGATCATTTAATATTTTTTTTTGTTTAAAATAAGAACAACTTTCTCCATCCTCTAAAATTGAAAGATCTCCTAATATATAGTCCTTTAAAAGTAGCCATATAAAAATTCCACTTGGGCTAAAATAGTAAGACAAGTGTATACTTGAGTGTTGAATCCTTCATTCTTGGTACTGATGCAGAAGAATGAATCCAGTAAACACTTATCAATCCAAATATTGAAAACCATGTGCAATCTCTTAACATCATAGCTACTTGTAATAGTCCCATATAGGGTCTAAAATCTAATAATACTTTAGTACTAATATCTTTATAACCCTTCATTTTTAGGAGATAAGAAGCATATGTCAAGACCTCATACTAAGTTGATATTAAACTAATAGTAAAATACTATAACTTCGTCAACAAATGATAACCTTAAATATGTACATCTCATCAAATTATAATAAAACAAAACAAAACACTTTGAACAAAGCATTTTTCCCAAATTATCTCTTTTTTGAGCCTAAAGCTCTTATCAACCATATAATTGGCTTATTTTCTTTTTTTCCCTCAAAATTTCTTTATAAATAAAAAGAGACCACCATTTGGAATGATCGTAAGGTGCTTGTTTCTCAAGTTAAAGACCTAGGTTTAAGCCTAAGCATAGCCACTTGAACAAGTTAGGCTTTCGCTCATCTCCCAACCCTCTTGCAACCCTAAGCAAAATAAGCACTATGGCTCCACGTGATGATCATTAATTGCTTTATAAATAAAAGCACCTATGGACAAAAATGAATAATATGTGTTTTCCATTTCCTTTCCTTTTTCTTCTCCTATCCCAAATAAAGTCAATAGAGAATGCAATTTTAATCATTTTTCTTACCATACGATATTTTTCTACATTTAACTTCAATACTACTTTC
Source organism: Gnetum montanum (assembly GCA_015680685.1). Taxonomy (NCBI): domain Eukaryota; kingdom Viridiplantae; phylum Streptophyta; class Gnetopsida; order Gnetales; family Gnetaceae; genus Gnetum; species Gnetum montanum. The sequence goes on from MNCI01031251.1 coordinate 771,232, forward strand.
TGTGTGGATAGTAGGTCTATGTAAACCATCCCTAAATTTCTTGTATAGCTATTGACAACGGTTAATTTTTTAAGTAGGAAGTTTCCAACATTAACTAAAATGAAATAGAACAAGAAAATATCTCTGCTTTCAATACCCTTCCACAACATAAGCAAATCCATACACCAAAGACAAGTGTTTTCCTCATGTGAGGTACATCCTGAGTATACTGAAGTAAGAATGTGTTCAACAAATACATGAAAAATAAGCAATGAAAATGTTTGTCAATTTGCAAAAAATATGGAATCATATCACTACTAGAAACTACCACGCTGTGCAAGAAAGTGTACTTATGCAGAGTATCAGTGATAAATGAAACCATATCACTATGCTAGAAAATTTGTGAAACTATATCACTTTGATGGAAAAATCGGTCCTAGGCCTTGGCTATGGATGTAATAATGAATAACGTTACCTCTGGTCAACATCAATTTGGTGCATCTTCTTGGCTTTCAAATTCAATTTTAGGATTGAGAGGTCTTCCTAGCTATTGGTTCAAAATTTGATTAGCTTATTACCCTTGACAACTTGACGAAAAAAATACCCAACTCATTGATGCTCATTTTTGTATCGACATGTCCATCTTCACAAAATGATGCTCTAAGATCATCCTCATTAGTCTACATGGGGAAATCTATTAACTTGTTGAATTTGAGAATTCTCCCAACAAATGTCGTTTATGCACAAAATCAAGTCATATTGCCAAGAATTTCCCAGAAGCATCCCCACATGCACCCTTGTCATGTTATTATTAAATTCCCTACCACGCTACATGTTCCATACCATGTTGAATTTGATTACCATGTGGTAGTAGAGTGTTGATACAATGAGACAAGCCAATTGTCATGGTAGCACCAATTTTGTTAGTTTAATATTTATTTATTGATGTTGTAATCCCTTTTTTTGGACCACAACCATTTGTCATGTCCCTTCTGCTTAGGCCCTTGTGATAATTTAGTGATATTTTGCCTAAATCTTTGTGATATCATTTTCTAATCTTTTATGTTTTATTATAGTTCTTTTAACTTCTTTTTTAAAAAATTATTACAATTAAAGTCATTTTCAACATTATTGGTAAAAAAACTAACATAAAAATTATTACCTGTGCATGTGCTTCATTAGAAGTATCTTTTAATTTTACTTGTATTCTGCTTTGAAAATAGTAAATAGTGTTGATTATTTTCTTTTAAGTTGATTCCATTTGCTTGAAAGTACTACATCAATCATGTTTTCTACTTTCTTCAAAAATATATTAAACCTTTGTAACTATCTTACAAATCCTTTATAATTTCCTGAATATAATAAAAAGTTTCCTCGCACCAACAATTCCATGTCAATTTCTTTCAGTGGTCTTCACGTGAATCCGCTGTCCCCGAGACGTGTAATAAATAAACAAGACACCCAGCACATAAAAGCAGCCAACGGACCTTTTCCACCGGTTAAGCATTAACTTTATAAAAGACGGTCTGGCCAAACCTAGCATCAGATCCGAAACTAAAAAATTGGAGTATCTTAATACGTTTTCTAAATAGCTTCACGTTTTAAAACTCTTTCTAAAAAACCTTTTTCAGTTTCTTCATTTTCGTCTCCCTGAATGCATAAAAGCAAACATAATGAAAGATTCGAGTATAATTGTAAAAGATTACTGCAGGGAAAAAAAATGATGACGAGACTCCATGGATGAGAATACCTAGTTGCTTTGTGCCAAGTAAAAGCTGCAACAAGGATTACTCCAAGACGGCACTGGGTGCTGAGCTTACCGTAACATTCTAGAATGCAAGAAGGGTTTGCACCGTGTTAGGGTGAGCAAAAGGCGACTTCAATAACGCAGATGTACCTGCCATTTTAGGATAGATGGGCTGTATGGAGATCTAGGGCATGGGATCACTGTTCTTGATCATCTGTCGTACCTATGTTCTGCGGTGACTGTTTCTTCCTTTTGACAGCCATCAATAACAAAAACGGTTAATGAAGCAGCGGGCCCGCGGGAACATGAATTTTTTAAAATATGCATAGAGCAATTACCATGGATGATGATGGAGCTAAGGAGACGAAAACATGCATGCATGCTCTGCGTCACATCAATTTTCATCAAGTGATGTTGCTAGGACTTCATGAGACATCGCATTTATTGCAAAAGCAAGGAATTGATTGAATATTTAAAAATTTGATCAGTGGCCACTAGCATTTTTATATATTGATTCAATATTTAAGAATTTGATCGATACTGCTGCGTCGCCCGGGCGATTCCGTTATGAAGCAAAGCAGGTGTGTCATATACTCAAAACACGTGAGCCACGGTACGTCTCAAAGCCATTAATGATAGCACCTCCTCCAATTGATATCTAGTAATATCAGCCTTCGGTCCCATGCTGTAACCTCAAGGCGCTGGCTCCGTTAAAGTTGTCTACTCTGACAGGCAATCTTGTTCCCGTGAACAGTTTTTACATTTTCGGCTTATATTGTGGTAGCCTGGTAGGATCGTGTGAAAAGCGTGTCCATCTCATCATTTTGTAGGCCTGTCCTTTATCGTATTTGCAAATTTTTGGAAAAAGGACAACAATAATAATTTCCTTGCCCTGGCAAACAATCCAATGTTGCAGTTATGGGTTGATTAATTTGTTCTCCATTTGATTAGGCATTGGGACTTGGAATCGGATTGGCTGATACAGTATGATTCAACGAACCGTTCTGAAAAGACGAAGCGGCTCTGATGGGCCATAATGTTCTTTAAAATAACGGATTTTTTCAGCAAGGCATGTTTATTTAAATTCTTAGGTTCGGCAGAGCTTTATCTATTAAGTGCATCTTCTCTGTCCCACGCATATTGCGTGTAGGAAGCGATATCTTCAAATTTGTGAGCAATAACACAAGTAAGAGGCAAGATGAGTTTCGGACCGTGATTAATAAATAGTCAGGAAATATGTTTGATCGGCATCTTTCCTGAATCAGGATAAATTGGCAAGTTATATTTAAAAGTCTTAAAAATATTATTAAATTTATTTTCTTTCTAAAACTAAAATTTATTATAAAAATCTTGCCGACTCAACTCGGATGAGTCGGCAAAATTTTTGACCTGGCCAAAAAGCAACTATCGTTAAATCAGTGATTCATTGCGGACTTAAAAAAATATGGTTTCCAAATATACATATGGTCGAGGCGTTCAATCAGCCAAGACGCTAATATTTTATCCGTTATCTAGTTAGAAAGTCAAGCTGTCCAAGAGATCGATACCGATCGTTAAATTAGTGATTTATGGCAAACTTAAAAAACTATGGTTTCCGAATATGCATATGGTTGACGCGTTCAATCAGCCAAGGCGCTAATATTTTATCCGTTATAGCGTCAAGCTTTCCAAAAAACCGATACCAGATCCAATTTGTGTTAAGGTAGCTTTAATTTTATAAGCAACCTGTAACTTTAATATCATCTTTAAGACTCATCACTCATTTGAGCATCAATCCAAAAGCTGCGTTACTTTCACCTTTAAGACCCACACGATTGACCCGAGCATCGATTCAAAAGGTACCGCCTTCGTTTGAGGGTTGATACATGAATAAAAATCACTGCGCGATTGGCTCCGTCGGGCAATTTATTAATGCATCGTTAACTTAAAATCTAGTACTCCATTCATCAACAGATACAGCTGCGTGATCGGCTGCTCACGAAATTGACGGCTCTCACGACCATACCGAAAAGAGCGAACGAACACCCCAAAATTTACAGGGTTTCCGGCCAAAGCCCATTTCATCGGTTTTATCGGAGATGATCTTCAATAGGGTTAGAAATTGACCGTTAACAGTAATGCTATAAAATAAATAATTTATAAGATTGGGTCATGAAAATGTTTATAAACCTGTTACTTTTAATCTTATTTTCATTTTAACATTGAGGTATTAGCTTAGTGGTTAAACTTTTGATTTGGTAATTCTAAGTGGTAGGTTGATTTCTAGTGAAGAATATATATTTTACATTTAAATATTGTTTTAAAAAATAGCCAAGACGCTAAGAATAAATTCAATATATATTTACTGTAAATCTTGTTTTAAAAAATATTTCAAATTCTAATACCACCTATGTTAATTTTTATCAAATTTATTTCTAAATTTCTCAAACATTTATTCTTAAGCCCGTTCTTAGTTTTTTGATAAAATTATTATTAATTTGCATATGTATAGTCTCCTTATGAATACTTTTTTAGTACTATTTACTAGAGATTTAATTTTTCAAATGCCATGGAAAAAATTATCTCCTACACTTATTGGTCATCTTTAATTAATTTATCCAAAGTGATTATGATTCTAAAATGTAATTAATCATTAGAGTTGGCTATGTGGTAAGTAATTTGAAAATTATGCAAGTAAATTTGATTACATTTCCTCTTCACCTACAAATTAGAAGCTTTACAAGTTATCTAATACTAGATTTATCTTGAGTTTATTTTTTCACCCTTTGCATATTGGATTTACAATAGCTTCTTTTTAAAAGTGGGACAAGTCCACATTGCAATGTAACTCATCTTACTTTGATGTTTGAATAAAAGTTTTTTTTTTTAAATAATAAGTATGAAAGTAATAAAAGTTAAACTTAAGAAATCACTATTTATGGCAAAGTTGGAAGGTAAGTTGTACCTTAAAAGTCATGAAGTAAATTACTCAACTGTAAAAGTGTCATTGTATGATATTATATAATTTGAATGGTTTACAACATTGTTACATATCAATTAAGCTATGGATATCCAAAATTGTCTCTGATGTGCCTTAACTCGTATGTATGCCCATTGTGTTAGTACATGCATCTTCAATAACCATTATCAACCGTGATTACATGTTCTTGGGTCAAAACCCTACCAACCACCACAGGGCTCACTAGTAAGTAGGGGTTGAACCTAGAAACACCTATTTAAATCAAATAAAAAATGATTTCAATATCATCCAAGTAAATAGAATAGTGGTATGTGCTTCCAATAATATGTGAGAGGTTAAAGATTCAAGTTTCTTTATCTAAAAATTTTACTATTAGTATAGAAATATACTTAGAATTTTGACTATGATGTCTGCATGCTACTATGCATCGTATAGTAGAGATACTTCATAACTATCCTCAATAATTTTCATATATGTACACGTGGTCATACACTTCCAATAGGATACTAATTAACAAGTTCTTAGTTAGGTAAACCAATCAATTATGGATAATCGTTATCATGGTTGCTACCTTTGTTAGATCACATCCCCTCGGTGCTTAGTCAACCACCTAAATTGACCCACCTCCCTATTGGCGATCCCTTCCCCATACTCACCCATTAAGTAGCATCCAACCTTTCTAGAAAAATCTTATTCAATCCCCCAACCCTCCTTGACAGGCATAGTCTCATAACCTAGCCTAGACTTCCTAAAGGAATGCTCACTAGACAAGCTTAAGATCACAGTGCAACCACACATTATAAAATGACAAACATAGTGTTATCAACACATGCTCATTGACCCTTTCTCATGCAATGTCCTGGCTCTTAAAAAAGAATTTTGCAATGGACACATAAGTAATGGCTTAGGTTCACTTTCCACATCACTCCATTGAAGGGTAATGACACATTATTCTTATTCAATCTCAACATGGCCATGAATGAGATGTTATTAATGGGTCCTTGGCCCATTGAGGACCAACTGTTTCTCTTAGAAAAATGGATCCTAGGCCATGGCCATGGATGTAATAATGAACGATGCTATCTTGGTTCAACATCAATTTGGGTGCATCTCCTGGCTTTCAAGTTCAATTCTAGGATTTAGACGTCTTCCTAGTTATAAGTTTAGAATTTGATTAGCTTATTACCCTTGCAAACTTGACCAAAAAAAGGAAAAAAACCCAACTCATTTATGCTCATTTTTGTATCTACATGTCCATCTCCACAAAATTGTGCTCTAAGATCATCCTCATTGGTGTGCATGTAGAAATTTATCTAACCTGTTGAATTTGAGAATTTTCCCAACAAATGTCACTTACGCACAAAACAAGACATATTGCCAAGAATTTCCTAGAAGCAACCACACAATAGCATCCCCGCATGCACCCTTGTCATGTTATTATTGGATTCCCACCACCCCACATGTTCCATACCATGTCGAATTTGATTACCATGTGGTAGCATATTGTTGATACAATGAGACAAGCCAATTGCCATGTTGGCACCAATTTTATTTATTTAATATTTGTTTATTGATGTTGTAATCCCTTGTTTTGGACCACAACCATATGTCATGTCCCTTCTACTTAGGCCTTTCTTGTGATAATTTAGTGATATTTTGCCTCAATCTTTGTGATACCATTTTGTAATCCTTTTATGATTTATTAAAGTGCTTTTGAGTTCTTTTTAAAAAGTTATTATTCAAGTGAAGTCATTTTCAAAATTATTGGTAAAAAACTAACATAAAAATTATTACTTGTGCATGTTACTGGTTAGAAGCATCTTTTAATTTTACTTGTATCTTGCTTCGAAAATAGTAAATAGTGGTGATTATTTTCTTTTAAATTGATTCCATTTGAAGTACTACATCAATCATGTCTTCCACTTTCTTCAAAAAAATATATTAATGCTTTGTAACGAATTTCCTGAATATAATAAAAAGCCTCCGGACACCGACAATACAATGTAAATTGCTTTCATTGGTCTTCACCTGAATCCGCTGTCCTCCGGACGTGTACTAAATAAGCAAGATACCCGGCACATAAACGGACGCTTACCACCGGTTGAGCATTAACTTCATAAAAGACGTCCGGACAAACCCAGTATCAGATCCGAAACTAAAAAATTGGAGTATTTTAATACGTGAACTGTTCTATACGCTATTATTACTACATTATAAGACCCCACGATTTATTCGAGCCAATGTCATTCCTTCTACCAAAACCCTACCTGTTTCCATGACGTGACGTATGAAAAATTTCCAGTCTCCTGTTTCATCGAGGCTTAAATAAATCCTCATGGAGTATAGAGGTATGGAATCAGCAGCGAGCAGCCAGGCAACACAGGCAATCAGGGAAGCAGCAGCAGAAGAAGAAAAAGAAGAAGAAGCAACTGAGATGCCAAAGGAAATGGAATTGGCAAAAGAAGCAGAGGTAAAGGTGGTGAAGGTCGTTGCAGTGCCATACCTGGGTTACGGCCACATAACACCAATGGCGGAAATGTGCGTAGCGCTGTCGCAGCGGCCCGACTTTGAAGTAACGCTGGTGTCGACGCCGCTGAACGTGCGTCGTGTGACGGCGTCGCTATCGGAGCGGTCGCACGCGGTGTCATTTGCGAGCGTCGAGTTTCCGGCCGTGGAAGGGCTGGCGCCAGCATGTGAGAGCACAATGGATGTGCCACATCCCTCACAATTCCCATTCCTCTTCGACGCAATGCAACTGCTGCGCCCGTCGCTGCAGGGGCTGCTGCGCCGGCTGGCCCCCACCTGCGTACTGTGCGACATGATCATGGTCCAGGTCGGCCTGGATCTGGGCCTGCCTACTCTCGTTTTCGATATATTCGGCGCCGCCGTCACCGCCTATTACTCGCGCTCCTATTGGCCAGAGCCGCCGGTGGCGCCGTTTCCGCCACGAGTGTACGATGACGTGTACGTACGGTCGCTGCAGGAACCGGCGCGCCTAAAGGTGCACTTGGAGGAGATGATGCGGGCGCTGCGCAGCTGTGGCGCCATCGTGATAAACACGTGCGCCGCGCTGGAAGGGCCGTATCTGGACTTTCTGGAACAGCGAGACGGCATTCCCGTCGTGGCGGTGGGTCCCTTGCAGACGCCACGGCCGCCGCCGCGTCCTGATGCCGACGCTGCAGCCACCGTGGCCGCACTGGACTTCATCAGCAGCGCCGGCAGGCCGGCCGTGTACGTGGCGTTCGGCAGCGAGTGTTTCTTGGACGAGGAGCAGACGCGAGAAATCGGCATGGGCCTGCTCCAAAGTGGCACGCCCTTCGTGTGGGTGTTTCCACGCGGCAAGAAGCGGTACCTACCCCAGCCTGACTTCCACCCCGACCACCTCCGGCACAGCCGTGCTGGCATAGTTATCGAGGGCTGGGTCGACCAGCGTCGCATTCTGTCCGCAGTTCAGGTAATACCCTTCCTCCTGCAATAACAGAAAACACAAGACGCAGAGGGTGGTTGAGAACTGTCAATTGAATTCGATTCGGTTCATGGATTGCTTGCTTTCTTTATTGAATGATGTTGGGATGGTGATGATATTATTGTTGTTATTTAATATTACCTGCTGAGTGAGTGACTGGACTGGAGTGGAGCAGAAAGAAGGGGCATTCGTGAGCCATTGCGGGTGGAATTCAGTGGTGGAGGCGGTGGTGCAGGGCGTGGCAATGGTGGGAGTGCCGATACTGAATGATCAGGACATCAACGCTCGCTTCGTGGAACATGAATTGGGCGTGGGCGTTAAAGTGCCGTGGCATGGTGGGCGTGGAGGACATTACCAGCGCCACGACGTGTGTGCTACGCTGACACAAGTCATGGTGGAGGAAAGAGGGAAGGCCGTTCGAGCCAAAGCTCGGCAGGTGAGCGACATGCTGCACAATAACGTCTTCTGCCCCGGTGGGTCCCGCGACACCAACGTGGAGCGCGTGGCGCAACTTATGCGCAATCTGCTACTCTGATTTTGAAACCCATCCATTTTCGATGCATCATCATCATCATCAATGTCATGACTGCAACATCCTCTACGCACCCGGGGCGGCGTCCAAACGAGGCCAATAATTGCACATCATGTACGACTGACAATAATGTTTAAAGCTGCACCTGTCGGGCGTAATCACTTTAGCCTTTGTTTATTTTGTTCAGATGTCAATCAAAGCATTTCATTGGCGACATGCTTGGGAAACAATGCCAAGGGGTGGACGTGCTTCCTATCTCTTAATATATATACAATATATTATATTATTATGAGTGCAAATAACTTAAGGCTGGTAGAATTCTTACCCGTATAACATGTAAATGGAGTGGGATCCTATTTCTTGATATTAATCTTAAAATCTTAAACACCTAAAAATAAAAGGCTAGAGACTTTAATGCTTTAGTATTAGAGACTCTATGTGACTACCACCTTTCTTCACACAATGGCTTTTGAGAGAAAAATGATCTCTTATTTATGAAATTTCTTACTTTGATAAAACTTTTACCATTTTCTTTGTAAGTTTGCTAACAAACTTATTTTCTATTTACATTAGGTTAATACAACATATCATACTGTAGAAGATGCTTACACATTTTATTTTCCTTGCTACTAAAGAAAGATGCTTACACATACTATAGAAGATGCTTACACATTTTATTTTCATGCATGTTAATTGATTAGGCACATAAGTACAATCGCTTCGAGCATGCATATGACTCTTGGTAATCCGAGCAGTGCTTACTGTTTGGTAACCCAATAACGTTATATGTGTTCAAGATGTACACGGGAAGTGGGATTAGATACTTATGTTAGGGTAGTTGATTATTAATTAGTAATTAGATTAGTTGAATTGATTATAAATTGAGTTTCAACCTATTGTTAATCATAGAATAATAAAATATAAGATAATAAAAATCATATGCCTCACTTTGGACTAAACCATACATGACAAAGCTACCACTAGTCCAAGTGGGAAGACAATGAACTGTGATCAAGGCATAGCAATCTAGATGCCACAACTAGTCCCATCCATGGAATTCAATTGGATCATGCATGAACGCTTGTGATTCATATGGTTGGGCATAGGGGTACTTCGCCGCTCATCATTGGCACTGTTGCCAGGGATAATGCTAGTTATCTAGATTAGTTATACTATACATGATTGCTATAAAGGTATTAATGATCTATCTCTTATAAAACATTAATATTTTAAGTCACACACATTGTTAGACAAAACCATATCTTCTTCACATAGGACCAATAATGCATCGTATGATGGGAACACTTGTAGGAGAAATGATAGGATATATACTACAGAAAATTGGAGTGAACAACCTCAAGCGGGGGTTTTCTATGCTCATTTAGACCCTTACTAAAGACTATGTTCAGCTAAGGCAAACAATCCTAAAGGATAGTGAAAAAGTCCTAGATCAAGGAGGGCATTAAGGCCTAAGACCCCTTCCAAACCTAGACAAGATAAATCAAAGGAACAAAGGGAGAACTATAGGAACCATGGTGACTCTCCGAGTTCTTCATATTCCTTTTCCTCTTCAACATGTAGTTTTGATGAAGATGAATGTAGGTATAGAGATAAAGCTTCATTATCGGGTCAAGACAAAGGTAGAAATTGAACCTAAGGGTAAAATCAAAGACATCATAATGAGCATTGACAAGATCATCACAATCAAACAAATATAAATAGAAACTTTCATCACAACATGACTAATTATGATGAACCCTTATTGGCCACTAAGAGCCTAATGCAGATCACAGAGGCAATTAAGATACCTCATAGGCATTACAAGGAAAGTCGCCTACCTAGGCTTCATATTAAGAATATCCCTAAGTATGTGGGAGGCTATGATTCTGATCCACAACATCATCTACAAGCCTTCCATGATGCTCATGCCTTATACAACATTGAAAGTGGATGGCAAAAGCTTAAGCTCTTTCCTAGAACACTAATTGATAAATCTGAAAGTTGGTATAGATCATTGGAACCAGGTTCCATTCACTAGTGGCTTACAATGCTGGAACTTTTCAATGAAAAATACCAAACCTATGTGAGAGTGTCCAACCTAAGAAAAGAAATCCAAGAGTGGAAGTAAGAAAATCTTGAACCCTTGAAAGTGGCCTTGGAAAGACACTATTCACTACTACATAGATGCCTAGGCCATGGTTTCTCTGAGGAAAGGAAAATTTTTCACATTATCGATGGGCTTCGTAATGAAACAAGGGAGACCCCTGGGATGTATGCTCCAAGTCAATTATACGAGCTACAAACCCATCAAATCAAAGAGTTAATCAAGCATGTGGCAAAAGAAGAAGGAGAGCTATTTAGACAAGAGAATGTAGAGGAAAATAATTGGGATCTGAAACACCACCAAATTTGGGCTCTTGGGTCTCATCTGCAAATTTGGCTAAGTGTCAAAACTTGGTAGATTTTTTCTGAGTGTTGAGACTATTCTCCCACTGTTGGGACTACACTTTAGAGCATAGTCAACATAGTTGACACAGATAGTACAGATTTGCAAAATTTTCTAAGTGCTAACAATAGCTTCATATTTTTCCTAATGTCTCAACTATGCTCACCCTATTGGGACTATGCTCTAGAGCATAGTCAGCCTTGGAATGACTAGTTTTGCAAATTTTCCCAAGTGCCAAGCCAAAGGCAACTGAGTATACTTAGGATGGACGAAATAGTTTGGTAGATTTTCTAACTCCCAAGCCTATGCTACCTACTACACTGTAGAGTGTAGTTAGCATAGTCTGCATGGGCACGTCATCTTTGCCAAATGTTTTTCAAGTGTTAGGACTGCGCTCTAGAGTGTAGCTAGTGTAGCTTGCATTAGGCATCATTTTCTGGCAAGATTTGCCTAACTCCTAGGGTATGCTCTAGAGCGTAGTCAGTGTAGTCTATCAGAACTACCTCCAGAAGCCTTCAAAACTCAGCACTAGCCTACATCTTAGCTCCAACATTCCTTTGAAAAATAAGATCAGTAATTTGTATTTTTTTTGCATTCCCCATTTGCCCCTAAATTGTACCTATGCTCGACACCACTCGGGAGAGTGGGTAGCATAGTCCCAGAGCATAGTCTTCCAAAATTGCACTATTTTGCATTGTTTTTAGGTACATTGCGGTCTATTTGACACTTGCACATGTAGTCTCAGTAGCGTAGTTACAATCTGGAAATTTTACAAGGTCCATTGGAGCACACCAGTAGAACACTATTTTCTTCAGTAGGAGTGTAGTTAGGACTAGCGTAGTCCTAGCTACCCCTTTGCCATGGGGTGCCCAATCTATGATTCATGTTAACCCTAGCCCAATAAGTACCTCTGCGCTTCATGTTTTAGGGGTTGGCATTTTCATTTAGCAGTTGGCATCTTGGCATTGGAACTCTTGCACTTGAGCATCCTTAGCATCTTTACAAACTTTGGGACATCACTGGACATTGTTGTACATTGTCCAACATATCGTTGACAACTGTAGCTAGTAGGACATCATAGCAACCAACTTGGCAGGCTTAGACTTCACAGCAGACGTTAGTTCTTCATAGCTAAACACCATGAGATTGTGACTATGCTTGCCTATTGTGCCTATTGCACACCACATACCTCCTAAACTTTTCTTTGCAATTGACTATGCTCCCCTCCATTTGGGGCAGTGCCCTTCTCTCTTGCTCACATTTCATGCATTTTCACATTTTTTCTTACATTTTAGCATTCCACATTGTTTAATTATATATTTGCATGTTTACATACTCATTTTTGTGTCCGAAACCTTTACTACACTCACACTTGCAAACATTGTAGAAACACTACGTCCCCTTTAACACCTGTTTCATTGTAACACCTATAAGTCTTAGTTTGATCAACAAGACCATCTTGGGCACCCTGTCTCCATTCCCAGTAGGCCCTCATGTGAAAGTGAGGTCAAGACTGTGTGACTATGGACCTCTCGGTGTCCTATTCCAGCCTCCGATGTTTTTAGTCACTACAGTTTTTTAGTACTAGAAGGAGGGGCTTCGCCATTTTCTTCTTCAACCATCCCTTGGTTGTTGCCTTACATGGTCTTTGCACCATTGATGTATATTGGACCTCATTGTCAGTACCCTTGGAACCTGCTAAACAACACCAAAGCACATAACTTACACTTGACCAAATTCTGGGTTCTCAATAAAGTGTAGCTAGCTCTAGCGTAGTGAGTGTAGTCCCTGAGTTAGCAATCCTTTCAGCAATTTATAGTTAGCCATTTTTCTACATTTTTACACTTAGTTTCTTTCTTAACAATTGCATATTTAGCCATTTTCTGCATTTTAGCACTCAACTATTTTTCTTCCTATTTTGCATAAGCATCCTTTTGCATTTTTCTTTACATCATGACTCCTGAATAGCCTTCGACATCCACTTTGAGTGTGGTTTTTGTCCAGCCCATTCAATGGGAAATACATATTAATCTTCCTAGGGCAAGGGGCCCTTTCCTAGCATAGAGGCAATCTCTTAGGTAGTGTAACTTGCCCACCCCCATGCACCCCCCACCCCCCAAGGTCATGGTACAAAAAAATGAGCAGTATAACTTCATTTATGCAAAACTCCATGTAGGTTTGCCCTTAGACTACTAGGAAATAGAAGCCAAATGTAGTTATGAGTTCATCCATTGTAACGGGAGGGAAAGAATCCCTTTTGATTTTAACTTTATCCTACTCATGGAAGATTACTAATGGCAGTTGAACAACCTTGTCTCAACATGGGCCATGACAGAGGGATTGACTATGAGGAGCCCCTCCAAGAGGAGCTGGATGAGTTCGAAGCTCAAATTGACATGAGAATCCATTCCATGTCTCATTCTAGTGGATAGTCCTTACTTTCATTCTTCCAATGTCCCACATTTTGATGTCGTTGCCCAAGTCAAAACCTATGGTGGCAACTCACTAGATGTCGTAGATGCACCAGGATGCTACAATGCCTTTTAGTTTATCCTTCAGCGTGCCCTTCACCATCCCTTTGTAGTCTATGTAGCCTTCATAGCCTATTCAACCTATTCAGCCTATTCAATTCATCCAACCTTCTGTAGCAGTAACCATTGCACCTACGCAACCCTATGTGCACACCATGCATGTTCCTCCCCCACCATACGTGATTCAGGTGTCATTTGTCCTACTTGTCATGCTGGCACCCTTTATGACAACCCAACCCACGAACCTGTGGTGATTCTTGAGTGCTATGTCCATGGCATAGCCCATGAAATAGGCATCACATGTGCTCACACAACCTAGAGTCATGTCATGGGTCACCTAACAACCACGCCAAGTAGCACAAGCCATGCAGCCTACCACTACAATCGCACCTAGCTTGGATTAAGCATTCTAGCTGATTCAAAGCCTTGTCAAAGAGGTTAAGTGGCTTAAGGCTACCTCATCAGAAATTGTTCATGTGATGGACTTCTACTAGGATGATCCAATTAGTCCTATAGTCCCACCACTAGCATTGCCCATTAGGGTCCCACTCTCATAGTTCACCAAATACAATAGTGAATGAGATCCTAACGTCCATCTAGTGACCTTCCAATCAAAATGCCTCCCATTGTAGGCATGGCCAAATACCATCATCCATGTGTTCACCATCTCCTTATCTAACAAGGCACTAGATTGGTACCACGTGCTCCCCAAGGCCTCCATCACTTCTTTGGAGGCATTTCTTACCTAATTCTTCACTCACTTTAAGTACAACTTGAAGCCTGAGGTGACCCTGGACCAGCTGATGCAAGTAAAGCAGAGCTACTTAAAGCCCATGTAGAAATTTATTTAGTGATGGAGCACATTGCTTAACTAGATCTGTGACCTATCGTGGGAACACACCTATTGGCCATCTTCAAAGGCACAATAAATGGCTTCATTAAGTCAAAGCTATACTGTCTTACAAAAATCTGCTCAAACCAAGGGCATTCAAGATGTAGTCGAGGCTAGCAAGAATCTGGCCTACATGGCTTACAAAAACCTGCATGCAAATAAGGAGAAAGATAAGGAAAAAGCTAAGCAAGCAACCACAACCATTGCAATAGTGGCCAATGAGGCTAAGTTGGCCAATGCCAAACCAATGGCCAATCGACCCAAGGCTCTGGCCACTAACAATAAGGCAGTTGATCCTAGCTTGACAATAAACAACTAGTTTGTGTCTTCGGTTGCCATGATACCAGCTTCCATAAGGCCTAACTTTGAGTGCAAGGATTGCTCAAAGCACAAGGATTGCTCGATGCATACACCGTTGCCCATTAAGCGATCAGAGTTTTTGGACCAACTGCTTCATGCTGGATGCATCTAGTACAAGCAAATTTTTGAGGATGCTTGCAAGTGGCATGATTGATATTGTGAGCTCCTCAAAAATTCTTTGACTGCATTGCCTAAGAAGCCTTCGGTCCCTAAGAATTTTAGATTAGATCGATTTTGCCAATATCATCAGCTACAAGGTCATGACATAGACTTTTGCATGGCTTTGTAGGATGATATTCAATACATGATTGACAAGGGTGAGTTGGTCCTTAACTTTACCAACCTAGTGCTCCCCCAAAATCAATCAATGGTGGTTTACAATAATCCTCTCAATGCAAGCAGTGTAGAGTATGTTATTAATGCCATCAGCGTTGATGATGATTCATGGCTAGCATAGGAACCATTTGTGGTTCATGTACTCTTTGGTAGCATTGGGACCCCCTCAATGACAATTAGTTCGAGGAACCCTTTTGTCATCAGAGCATCACCTTAGATGTCCATAACACCCTTTGTTATTAGGGCCTCACAAAACATTGCAGTAGTGACATCTCAAATACCCTTCGTTGTAAGGATGCCATAATGTATAGACTCCCATCTTGTTGGAAGTTCAATGGTAGGTAATGCATCGATCCCTACTCACCCAAGGCACTATTCTACAAACAACACCAACAAGCAACCAAGATGGTAACCTAGGAGGCCTAACAAGCACTTTGCTGATCAAATGCTTAGGCAACACCAAGAGAAAAGGGCATTAGGCCCACCAAGGCTTGTCCCCTTGTCTTCCATCCCAATGGCCCAACCAATTGAGGAGGCTATAGCAATAAGTAAGCAACAACAGAGCACTGAGGCTCCAAAGGAAATAAGGCAAGTAAGGCCCAAATCCCCTCCACATAACATCCATCTCTTGGGCCGCATGAAGGAGATGAAGGCCACCAACAACAAGGTGGTAGATAATAGCAAAGACTTCCTTGACGCATTAGCATAAGTCAAGCAAGATTTAAATAAAAGAATACAACATTAAGCTTGTATGACCTTGTAATGACTTCCTTTGCCCACCATGAAGCATTAGTGTGCATGTTGACCTCCATTCCTATCATGAAAGACATCCCAACGGATGAACAATCCATTCACGCTATGATGTTGCCTCCCCCCATAGTAGTTGAGTTCCATGCCCCTGGTGTTTTGTGATGAGGCATTCAAGGTGGACCCTGAGAAGGGTCAAGTCATTACTGTGCTAATGTTCATCACCATTCTTCTAGGGGAATGTAGAATTTTTAGGGTGCATGTTGATAACGAGGTAGAAACCAATGTCATCCCATACATGGTCATTGACAAGCTCAATCTAGCTAACCAAATTTAACCAACAAAGACAACATGCCTGAAGTCCTTCAATGGATTGCATTTGGTCATAAGGGGAACTGTCATGATAGCCTTCATGGCTAGGAAGTAATTCCTCACCATAGCAGAGTTCATAGTAGTTGAGGAGATGCTAGGTTTCAACCTGATCTTGGATAGGCCTTGGCTAGCCCAGCTATGGGCTATCTCCTTCCCAATCCATCAGGAGATCCACCTTGTGTACAAAGGTGGAGAGGTTATCATACACAGTGACAATGTATCCCCTCTGACCATTAGCAACATTGACATTGAACATGGGTAAGAGGTGGAGTTCCTTGATGACACATCTCCGACAAAAGACGAAGGTGGAAAATGCAAAGCAGACTAACTCAAAGAGCCAATGGGAGCCATTGATGCTTTGAAAGATTCTTTGGGGGTAGAATTTCCCTTTGACATAGCTAATGAAGGTTAGGGCAAGTATTGAATCATACCCTCCAAGCCTTACGTCCCACCTAACCCACATCGGATTAGGAAATAGCTACGAAACTAAGGTATCCCCTTAGTCTAGTAGGTGCTGGGTCCCTGCTTGCGCCACTTCTACATGCTTTGCTTATTTACATTTTGATTACATTTTATGTTAGCTTGGTTGTCCACATTTGTGCATTTTTTTCTTTTTTATGTGTTTAGTTCCTCTATTTGTGCATTTTCTCTAAGTTTACATTTTTGTTTCGTTACTTTTTAGTAGTTAGCTTCCACACAAACTTCAAAATACATAAACATCATAAAATGCAAAAGTTACAAAATATGCAGCCCGCCATGGCCTTAAATTGGCAACCAATGGCTCGAAAAGGCCTTAAACTACTATGTGGCCCACCAATGCCTAAAGCTGGCAATCTTTCTTTCCTTAACCCATGGCCTGAAATGGCCTAAAACTACTAGCATGGCCTACCATGGCCTTAAATTGGCATCCTGTGGCCTAGAATGGCCCAAAACTACCAAGCACAACCCACCATGGCCCTAAACTGGCATCATAAAGCCTGTCATGGCCTAAAACTAGCAAAGCCTTTTTGTTACCGCATGGCCCAAAACAACCTTAAACTATCATTGTGGCTAGGAATGGCTTAAAACTATCAAAATGTTGTTTACACATGTGGCCCAAAATGGCCTAAAACTAGTAATCATTGTAGCCTAATCACATTAACTCATTGCAACACATAGTTAAAAAATATAGCAAATAAATGTAGAAGTTTTCTCATCATACACTTCATGTAGCAAAGATCCACATCATCTCATAAAACTAGTACATGTCACCCACATTACATGGAAAAAATACACATACAAAAATGCCCAATGATAGGGCTACATCAGGGTCTACTTAATCAGTGGTGCCAAGTGGGGTTGGAGGCTCCTCTTCTTTCACTGTGCCATTAGGGCCTGCAACACCACTTGGTGCCTATCAGTAGCAACAATAGAACATAAAAACTATAAGCAAATGTATAGTATATACCTAACAAAAAAAGCAACATAAAAACTAACTTGAGAGGGGCTAGCATTGACCATGTCTAGAGCTATTCTATCAAGGCCCTCCTCAAAGCATTAAAGGATCTTGACCTTTGATAATCATGTCCAGTGGTCCTAGTTGAAGTCAACACCCACAAAGGTCTTGTCTTTATCCATGGCAGTCCATGCAAGTTGCTAGATAGAAAAGGTGGTAGAAAAAGTCTCCCCTGAGGGCATGGTAATCTCCTACTTAGGAGAACCCCTAGCCACAGTGTGGCGAGTGAATATCTCAAAAGCCCAACTCCCACCAATTGCGTCAACGAACAACTCAAGGTGACAGGCTTTGATAGACTATTCTTTGAGTTGTTGCAGATATGCATCTCACTCGCACTTGTAGTGGTGCTTATGGACCTTCTGTGTAAGCCCCCACTTACACACCTTAACACTGAAGCTCTTCCACTCTTGTCCCTTCTAGGAAAGCAGATCTATCTATAGCCTCTACTTGATGATCACCCATGTAGCCTCATTCTTGCCCTGAATTACTGACTAGTACTTGGCATAATCGATCTCTATGGTCCACTAGGTACTATCCCCCTATGCCCAAGCCAACAAGAAATCATATTAGGATTGAATGTCCTTGATCTTTGTGTTTAGGCTTTCCATTGTCTCTTAAAGCTTGTGCATGCATTTCCATAGGCGCTCATTTGAGCGCTTGCAGGTCTATAATGCATTTTCACTAGAAAGCACACACTTGCTAACTACCTCGTACACATAGTGAGGCACTTGCTTTACTTTAGGGGGGGTACTTAGGGACAACATCCACTTCGTTTGGATCCTATGCAACAAGAAAATCAACATTAGTCACAAACTAAGTAGAAAATCGGTAAAGCAATATGAACAAAAACAATAGCAAGCATACCAAGCTCAAGATTCACCTGATGTATGTGGTCTACCATGTCCTCAATAATACCTTCCATGAAGGAAAACTTATCTAGTGTCTCTACCCATGGCTCCATGTAGTGGGTAGGCATGGATGGTGGACTGCTAGCAAGTGCATTTGTGGCTACATAACAACAATACTTGTCAATAGCCAAATAGCCAAAGATGCAATAGTGAAAGAGCAAAAAAATATATGGTAACTTAAGATGCTTACCAAGTAAGCCCTGAGGTGTGAGTTCTAGGGGATCTCCTAGCTACACACCATCAAAGAGGCTAGAAAAAGCACACTCATCAAGGTGGAACAACCCTTTTTCATTAAACTACTAGAAGGCCTCCATGGCCTCATGTAGCTCATATTAGTGTGCCTCCTCCTCCTTAGGTTGAGGAGGGGCCATCTTTGCTGCTATTGTTGTTGTTGCTTTGGCAACCCTCTCACCTAAATCATAAACATAGCATAATAGCATTAGCATAACATAACAAGAAAACATAAAAATTATGAACATGGAAAATTTAAAAACAAATGCATCTACACATGAACTAACCTACAACATCTGCATGCAAAGTGAGTATCTTAAGGAGGATCCTTTTGATGCTTGCTTGTCTAATTGCAAGGGTAGCCTCCTCTATCGGGCATGGCCTCTTGATCTTTGCCTTAGAAGGCCCCATTGTTTTTGCGATATAGCGGTTGGCCTTGCTCGCATCCCGAATAATGATTGGAGGACACTCGCTTGCATTTTCATGAGAGTAGTGTGACCATGACTTCCCCAAATGGGCTTTGATCATAACTAAGTATGACTCATCAATCCTCTTTGGAGGGTCTTGTGTGTGAGTGGTTGTGAAAAAATGCCTAATCTAAGGCTTGGAAAATTTCTTACAATCCTGCACTACCCACTGCCCACTATCTCAGACCACCAAGAACTTTGCAAACCTTTGTAGATATGCTACGAAGAATATGAAGTGTATGTGAGACCTTGCCTGGAGGTTGTAGTGAAGTCTGGTGATCTTCGCTTGTAGTCTGATGGTAAGAAGGAGGCCTTGTTGAATGTTGTGCTCTTCTCTAATATCTCTCTCATCACTCATACTTGCTCCACCTTAAGGACCTTTCCTTGGGAGAGTAACTTTAGAAAGGCATGAACATGAAAAATAGGTAGAGCTCCTAGACCTTGGGAACCCACACATCTCTAACCATGATGCCTTTGTGAGATTGGGTAGTTCCCAACCACTCCTTAATCTCTCCTTTGTGTTCCACCTCTCTGCTAGCCTTGTTAATGACTAACAGGCCCTTAGAGGAAAATCCAAAGGGGTTAGCAAAGAAGGCTTTACTAAGGTCTAGGACTACCCTCACTCCATGCATGTGGGTGATGAAGCGGTAGGTGTCATTGTTGAATGAGTCAATAATGGTGACCATCTCAGCCACTAAAATGCTTGGGCTAAGGACTAAGAAAAGGTCCATCAACCCAACATGCATGAGTTGATTGGTTAGCACCTCTAAGGCCCAATGGCATAACCAATGCTATGCCCCCTCTACAACACCATACTTCATTATGAGGATGGCCTCGTTGCAGCCTATGGTGACTACTGTCACCTCTCCTAAAGAAACTATAGTTATAACATAGGAAAAATTAACATTAGCCTTATGCATGGGAAAATTAGTGAGTGCATATGAGTAAGCTTAAAAGCCAAATGCACAAATGCTTATGTGGAACAAATGATGTGTGAGATGGTGGTGATGGTGCAATCGGCTCCTCAAAGTCAAGCACACCATTAGCCCATCCCTCGTCAAGCCAATCATAGGTCTTGTACTACTCAAATGCCATTAGGTACCAGGTGGAGTATTTCTTTAAATATTCTCTCACTTGCTTGAGGACAACCTCTTGAAATTTTTTCCTAGAGGAGAACACCTTTAGGGTGGTGCAGGTTAAGGCAAGAGCCTCCAGCTCATCGTGGAGTCCCTGATCATCAACTTTAAATCTAGCATAAAGCATGAGCACTTAGCAGTTAGCAAACTTAGCATGGGCCAATAACAATAAACATAATGTAAAATCATAGAAGTGCTCACCCTCTTGTGCAGTATATGGTGGCAGGTGGATTCTGAAACATCATATGTACACGTAGAGCAATAAAAGAGGGTGTTGCTCTGGTTGTAGCAAGAGAACTCTAACATCCCCCAGATCCTGGATAGGGGATGAGAGCCCTTAGGGTGTCACCTTGAACCACCTACTCTATCATCACTAGTTACGGGCTCATTAGACATAAATCACAATATGTCTTGGTTGGCCCTGGGTAGTAATGTCTCGATGATGGCGCTTGTAGCCTCCACCACCAAGTGTGACCACATGATCACATTGAACTGCTATAGCAGGAATAACAATAACTCAAGTGTCCCTAGCCAAAACCATATTGCCTAGTGACCCAACTTCATATTTGATGCAAGCATGTTGGGCACTGGCTTGCTCATGTAGTAAAGGATGTCGACAAGCTTTACAATGACTAAGAAAGATTTCAACAATGCCTTATGATCACACAAACAAAGAAATGTAGCATTAGTACATATTAGATGCATTTTGGCAAAAACATATTAATTTACAGTTAGCGAAATTTAGCAAAATTTAGCATGACGTAGCATAACTTAGAAACAATATATCCTAAGACCCCCTCGACCCCGCGGGTATAGGACGTCAACATACACATTTGACACACCTAGTACTCATTGGGATACAACATGTTAGTGTAGCATTAGCATTTTGTTTCACTTGTGTGCATGTCTCACATTGTCTCAGTTTGCATGTTCTAGTAGTTTAGCATTATTTTGGTTAGTGAGGTTGGCATTATTTCAGTTTTTAGCATTGTTTAAATTTAGCAAAATTTTCCAAAATTTTTTCTAACTCCAAGTAATGTAGTCTAAAGAGCCCTAGAAAAAATTATAACTTTGGGCTACCTTCGAGAGTGTAGTCCAGAAACATGGAAAAATCCTTAACTATCGGTTATGCTCCTCAGGGAGCATAGCCCTTGCCAAAACTCTAGGAAAAATTCAAACAAAAAAAATCTAACTATTGGCTATGCTCCCAGGGGGTGTAGCCTTGAATTTTTACAAGTTTCTATTGCCTATGATCCTAGGTAGCATAGCCCTAAAACTCAAAATTATTCAAGAAAAAAGAAGGGTAACTATTCAAAACATCGAAACCCTTGTCCCTACCATCGCTTCCTCACTCTACAGCCTATCAATCAACCATTGCCACAGCCCTTGACCCTGCAAAAATAACTGAAAACATTAACAATGATAGTCCTTGGTAGCACCCTTGCCTTGTGGTGGCTATTGGCATTATTTCCCTTGCCTTGTGCATAGTAAAAAATCAAAAAAAGGAAAGGGGGGAGGGGGGGGGGG